>LGAG01000689.1:474275-485496 GCA_001278395.1 Lerema accius | reverse complement strand
GTTATTAGTCGGTATTTAAGTGTTGTTAATTGTGGAGGTCGCGATGGAGAAATGTCAACCGTTCAATCTGTAAATAGCGCATTAGTTCTCAATGTAATCTATAGATGGCGATGCCAGTACTCTTTGCCATGATTTACACTTCTGGTTGGAATACGAATTTAAAATGCTTCATTTTAATGCAGGTAATATTGCCATTTGCCTTTAATATCATTAATCGGAATATTCTCTTCGTTCGATTCACCATTCCAATTATCGAAAATTGTAATCGAATGTTATTGCATTGTAGATTAACTTTAATTATAAATAGGTATATTTCGTTGTAATATTCCTAGAGGCTACATAATGGGTAATATTCGATACTATAATAATAATTACTTTCGTATCATGCAAGTTATCATAATAAGTATACGAAATTCAACATAAAATAATAAAGTATTTTCCGAAAAATAAGGCATTTCCAGAGTTAAAAAAAAACTGTAGACACCATAATTATGTTGAGTAGATTAGACGAGCTAATGCAATACTAAAATTATCAATCACAGAACTAGAAAACCAAAAGTTTAACAGCAATATGAGGCATCAAATCTTTCGTTACCTTTTTATAGATAGAAAAATTGCGTCACACATTGTCATCTAAATTACCTCAGTGTCTGAAGAGGAGAGAGCTACTTTTGTTATTCCTGTATCAAAAATGCTGTAATCTGGAGACTTGAGACTGATAAAGGTAACCAACTTATCGTAGATAAAATAAGAGGTAATAAGCTGACCATATACTCGTAGTCTAAAGGACCGGTAACCGATCGCGATGGTGAAGAAAGGTGCTCAAATAGCGACCACGCTTCAGAAAATGTAACAAAAGACACCCCGAACAGGTGAACCAAAATAAGACTGGCCATCAGCTAGATTAAGAGGGGCACAGGACCTGTCGGTGTTGTCCTGATTAATGAAGGCCGTGTCCAGCCATGCATCTGTATAGACTAATATAAATAGAAATATATACAAATGAATGGTATTAAAGCAAAGCATTTTCTTATGCATAAGACAGTATCCTAAATCCATAATCCGGGTAACTGTATAATGTAACTGCAAAACGAAGCCTAATACAAAGATCCTTATTAAAATTCAAATGTTAACAATTAACCAGATCAATCTGCATTGACTGTTTTGATAAGCTACGCCCTAGTGCATCTAACAGGTTCAATCTGTGCCCTGCGACCTCCCAGTGCAGCCGCCTGCCGGCTCGAAGCGGAACAATCCCGATATCCGCTCTCCGGATATAACCGGATTAGGCAGCATACGACTAGAACAGATGCCGTTCTATGCACCGTCATTTGCACGGAATATAGCATTCTATTACGTGCCAGTAAGGATCAAAATGTTGTAGTTAAACACGCGTCGAAGGGTGTTTAGTATGCGCGTCACGTAAAGAATAAGGACTTTGTCTTCTATGTTATGTGTGACGCGACTGGAGTGAGTGAGATATATAGGAGAGTGTGCTTGCGCTTTTTATAAGGAAACGTGATAGAAAAATGTGTTAACTACATTATGAAGTTATTACAAATCGATATCAGTAAGGAAGGAACTTTAGTCAACGCGAATCTGATTTGGAAGCGAACTGAAGTGAATTTTATGGTGTTTTTATTATCTTTGGGTTATTCTTTGGCACATAATTATATTATGTCGATGAGTTAAAATAGTTCGTATTCAAAATACTGAAAAGTATTTCTTGAAGGAAAAGAAATTTCCCCGTCATTAAAATGATTGTGTTGGCAATTTCCAACTATTTAAGAGGACTTCAATTGTTTTTGACATTTCAGAAATCTGCTAAGTTTTTAAAATTATGATTAGTTTAGGGTCGCAATCTTCTTTTTTACGCATAAATGTTTTATTGTAATCTATATCTACAAATCTTATAAATATATAGGTAATGTAATAGACTACACATATCTTATTAGATTTTTTTGAAACTCTTAATTGTCTACGAAAAAAACTGAACTATAAAACTAACTGCAAAAAAAAGTTAATTATGCGGTTAGTGGTTGTTTTAATACACTGAGAACAGACGCTGCCGGAGACAGTTTACTAACTGACATTTTATAATTGTCTTTAGGGTTGGCAATTTCCAATTATAATTATTATTATTGTATATTAGTTACTGACGCATTGGATGGACTATGAACAGAATTAGAGCAGATGAACCAGTACAAAAAGTTACTTATAAAAGTTACGATAGGTTTCTTAAGAAATTAGGTTTCAAAATCTATTGACGATATATTTTTAATTGTACTGTGGCCAACGTTTTTTAATTGTAAGGTGCGACCAAAGATTATCCTTTCCCCTTTCTCCTCCTTAATATGTAATCTAGTCTGTCTTTAACATACATTTAACTACAACAATCGTCAGCGACCGTCCCTAAACAAACAAAGTGAAGTGCAGCCAAAACAAAAGTATCATCTCATATTCTCGGAAACACAATTTATTAGG
Organism: Lerema accius; assembly: GCA_001278395.1. Lineage (NCBI taxonomy): Eukaryota > Metazoa > Arthropoda > Insecta > Lepidoptera > Hesperiidae > Lerema > Lerema accius. Next base: position 483,012 of record LGAG01000689.1, on the reverse strand, counting down.
AAATTTTGGCAGAGGTTAAAGAATTGTTTGGCAGTGTTTACCCATGCAGGCTGCAACTACTGTGGGACTGGACCGGGGCGGGGAGAACTTACTGCGCCAAAATATTGCTCCACTTCTAGAACGCTGAGAACTAAACAAATCGTCGTTCAAACAACTTGATATACGGGTCGAAATCTTAGGAAACTGGGTTGAAAAGTTGAGATGTATAACTTCTATCTATTGTTAATAAATCAGGTATCCGGGATGAGAGATCGCATGGATGCCCCTTAGGTCATAGTATCTATGCACGATTTAGATAAGGATTTTGAAGAGGTAAGAGGTAATCCTGGATAAGTATGCAACATGTCTGGGTACAACGTGCAGTTAGCTTCCGATTTGCTGGGAGCAAGATCGCAATTAGGTGAAACTAGGTGGTGAACGCTGGTTCAAAGGTAATAAGTAACAAAATAACAAAAATAGCTTCTGTTTCTCGTCTCTGTTGGCTCAAACACGAGTATTCGTTACTCTATTACAACTTTGCAGCGGCAGTCCCATTTGGGGAATGATTTAAATACTATTATAGGCAGACTCCAGTAGGTACAGTGTACAAAAACAGTTAAAGCGAGCATCAAGTACTCCGATGCTGTGTAAAGCACTATTAGCTGTAATGGGTGTCCCGCATACCGCGCCGATTAAGGCGGTAAACACACGCTTCAACTGGTGCCGTGGGAATTTATTCTGCTTTTATCTTTTTTCACTTACAATTCCAAAACTGTATTCAAATTAGTGTACTGGTCAGTAAGAATACTTGAAGTTTTTTATATCATTACAGCTTTTTATAGCGAGAGACAACACACAAGCTATACCAACTGGCCAACGCACGCCATCTGCTATCGTCCCTTGACAATTAGCGAAGTTCTGACCAGTAATTTGACCAGTAAATTGGCAACCTTATCATCTAAAAGCAGTAAATATAGACTAGTTCAGCCTTCATATTTACGCTTCCGTTCATCTATACTTCTAAACAGAACCTGTGCCTATACGTGCGTTTATCGAGTGCGCTCACTATGGTGTTTAACCTGTCTCCCGCGAAGCCATCATCTCGCCCGCGCCCTCTAGCGTGGAATGCTAGGAACGTCGGTGGCATTAGTAGCACCGACTCGACACCGGCTCGCCTTGACAAGGTCGCCGGGACCGGTTGTGTCGTGACTTGCCACTCGCCACTCGCTGGTGCAGCGGGCACGCGCCGGACGACATCTACCGTCTAAGTCCAACATCCGTTCATTCACTGCTGCTAGGGCTGCCATCACCTAAGCGGTCAAATCTCACAAACCTCAGACATTTTGGGGCGGTTTTAAGAAAATTATTGTTTATTAATTAATCGCAATTTCCCTAACATAACACAATTCGTGGTTTATCCCAGATATTTTTTAAATACGCATTCTGGCCACTCGACGGATTACGTCTAAACTAGCTATATAGCTTCCCCTATAATTTGCATAGATTACGGTGCTTATACATTTTTAGTGTTTATACATTTTTAATTCATATTAAAATTGCCAACCCTATCTTACCGTACCTACATCAACTACATAATACGTCGTGTTCACGGTATAATAGCGCAAAAAATGCACGTTTTTGCCACTTCGTATCGTATAACTGCGAAGATCGATCGTCTATTGTGAGAAATTGAACAGCAAATTGAACAATTGAAGACGTCTCAAAGGGTATTAGGAATTCATGTAGGGTCGTGAGAATACAATCAATCAGTCCCCGACATCGGTGAATTCTTTGCGGAATTATAATATGTAATAGAATGAAATTAATGCGATTGCGTATGAATACAGAAATATGGACCTACTTTTTAAATTCGTATATTTTATTAAATTACTGACAACGTACTACACGCCTAATATTTATGTTCACAAACTTATAATCAAAAAAGCAGAAAAATCAATATCTCGGTAAATTATAATATCTAAAAGAATATGAAGGACAAACCATATCTATGGAGTCCTATACAAAAATACTTAAGTTAGCAGACTTCACACTAGTTATTATGGATAACTCGAACTAAACTCACAGTCTTAAGATACTTATGGAAGCGCCAACTTACATCCGATAGCGTGATTCAGAAAACTGTATAACGCCATCTAGTTGCGCGGTGTGAAACCTTGTAAGATTACTAAGGAATTTTTTCAAGTTACGGTCAATTGTAACGTTCTATTTATTCTTCCGGTTGTTTAAGTGAATATAACTTATTTTAATAAATTCGACGTTTTATTATCTAAATTCGAAGCGCTTATAGCCCAACGGCTTACCTCCATCCTAAGTGAAGTAAGTTAAGCAACTGCAGGCGCAGCCGAAAAGTGGATGGGTGACCGCCAGTGGCAAAAAAATTCTTGAGCATTTTCGTGTTTCCGAGAGCACGTTAAGTTTTCGGTCCCAGTTGTTCGTTAGATAACAGTCGTTAAGCCATGTCGGAGGCCCATGGGCGGCATCAAAAATTCCTTCACTTGGGTTATAATTATTTTAGTGACACCAAAAAGTGAATTGTAAAAAATAGACCTAACGCAATTCAAAGAAAAATTATTTATGCAACACTCTACCTATATTACTTTTTGTTTTGAGAATTTTCTTCAATTGATAAGTAAAAATTACTTTAAAAACCCAAATTAATATCAGATAATTCAAATATATTGTATCAAAGTCATTAACAAAATTTTAAATGACGTAGGTAATTAGGTAACCGAGACAAGGTCTAGTCATTAACCCCACGCTGTAACTAACTGCAACGACACATTGATAATTACGATAAGATTGACTACATCTGATATCAATGAATGTCACAATTTGCAACAACTGCACAAAAATTAACACTTTTGTAATGAATTAAATAACGGAATATTTGTTTTTTAACAATAACATTGTTAACAATTATATTGTTTAATTGTTCATTTAGTAACATTGGTTTAAGTGCTTTAATTAATTAATCTAATTACGTAATTAATAAAACGTTTATCATTAGTAGTTCTAATCTGAGTAATAATAATAAAATAATAAAATCGTATTAAAATAATATATCTGGTTGTATTAAGGACACACACTAATCGTAGGTCCTGTTCAAAAAAATGGATTAGCAAACTTCACACACGAATAAGAATTTGTTTCCGCGGAACTTATAGAACCGCGAGCGTACAGCCGTTAGCGTGATTCAGGAACCGGTATAGCGCCATCTAGTGAACAGACGTGAGAAATACTGCAATAAAAGGAAATGTTCAACATTTAAATTATGAAATCGTGTCGCAACTTAAACTGTTCGCAACGTAAACAATACAACAGTGGTTGTATTTGGGTTGTTATTTTTTTACACAGAAAGTTTAAAATCGTTTCGTCAGTGTGAAATATTATAAATATTCCTTTGCCAAATTACAGTTATTACTTAAAGTTAGGTTCAAGATAGACAAACGGATAGCTGGACAGATAAGTACACGGCAAAATTAAAATGGTTTCGATTATTCTCTGGGACCCTAAAAATGAGATAATGAATGATTCGAACTCGGACCTCTCGTTCGGGTCCTCTACGTACAATTCGGTAAGACAAACAGTTCGGAATTGTAACAGGCATCATACCCAAAGTACATTTTAAAAGACATTCTAAAATTTACTTTCATAATATTAAATTTAATATATTATTATGACTTAAAGCATTTAATTGATATGGTGATACACTATATTAGAAACTATGTTACTAGCTACGTATGACGCTACTAAAACAGACGAATGACTCATCGGTCTACAATTACAAACATTATCATCACTATTTACCTTAAAACAACTGCCACTCATTTTCATAATGTTACTTATTTCAATTGTTTAATTTATTTCATTCTTGTATCAGTCTATACAAATTTTAACATTGTCAGTAGTATTATTTAGAGTATAGAAACATATTCTATGTTAACATTGAAAAAAAAAATGCCATGACTAATTATTTATTTATCCATTATGTAGTGTGATAAGCTTCTTAATGTAATTTTAACATGAAAATTAACCCTAACATGATCGTAAAATAATGTTTGGTATGTTTTTTATTTTTATTAATTAACTTCATCACATTTTTTTCCATGGAAAAGTACTAATTCGTAGTTTATCGAATGAAATAAGTATAATAGTTTGGATTGGATTATCCTAGAACAAATTTAAACTTGTAATGATAAAACTACTAAAGCGTTTAGGCTGTAAAGCGTGTCAATAAAATAAACTTACATACATACGCTCTTAAAACAATACCCTCCTTCTGGCGTAGTCGGATAAAAAATATAAAATACCGAGAATTTGTAATAACTTGAACTACATAATTCTCATCCGCTTAACTGTTTTCTCTTCCTTCTCCTCACTACTGAGCAGTCAGATTCCCTGCCACTAAATGGCTAGAGAAATCACCATTAAAAATTCTAAACCACAAGTAGGGATAGACGAAATCCCTATTGTACAGGACGCTACCAGACAGCCAGTGGGGAAGGACGCGCCGTCGTATCGACCGGTCTATTTATATCTGCGCCCGCGACACTGCCGGTTGATTCGGCTCCATCCGACCAGCGTCTTGCGGTCACAAGTCACCACATATTGTAGGAGTAAGCTCCTCCTACGTCCCAAAGTTTACAGGAGTCGGCTGGCTTTCAGAGAAATATAAAACTGTTCAGGGTGTTTCACTCCGGCAGTTTACGTATGGCTTTCAGACGAATACATTGGTTCGGGGCACTTTACTCCTGTAGTGCTAGGTATGAAATTAGTTATCATGAACTGTGCTACCTCTAATCTGTATATTACTGCGTGAAGCCTCGAACTTTCGGTACGTTTTTAAGAATAAAGCGGACTATTTATAGTTTGAGATTTGGCATATTTAAAGTTTATATGGACTTTATTAGTACACAAATACATTTCACGTGTCGCAAGTACATTTATGATTTAATTTAAACATATTAATTCTAATAACAGTTGTCAAGGTATGTAATCTTATATCTTTGCAATAATTGCGAATTTCTAATACCCAAAAAATACACAATATTATAATACGACCTCACAAGGACGACAATGAAATTAATTGCTATAATCCTCGCTAAGACTTTCACTTAGACCCCTGCCTGCCGAGGCTCAGCTTTGGGACAGTTATTTTTAATAATGAAGCCGCAAACATTTTTAATGCGGCTTTCAAACAATAATACAGCTCCTTTCTTTAAGGAGACGTTCAAGTTTGTTCTCGAGTTGCGTAAGTCGTCTCGCGACAGGCGAGTGAGCTGCGAGAGACTGCAGACTGCAGCCTGCCGCCTGCAGCATGCAGCCGAAGTCACTGCAGCCGATGTCTTTGTGGCGAGACTGAATAGCACAATGGACGACTGCGGTCCCACGCAGCTCAAACTTTGATTTAAAAATATATCCTTTTACAATCAACTGTATGCGGGCTCGTGAATGAGGCAAGATTTGTGGAAATACTCCGAGTTGCCAGCCTAGTCTTAATAGTGTCGTCGAGCGTAACCAACTGTTTTTATGATGATGTTTAAACAGATATCTGAGATTAGCATTGAAGGTTACTGCATTGTAAATTTTAAGAAATTATTGGAGAGAGATAAAGAAAGTAAACGAGACTAAGGACTTTTAGATGCTTGCTTAATTAAAACCGGGCATTAGGAGGATGGCAAGGACATATACAAAACCTAAGAGCAAACATTTATCTGTTACGTTGAACATCTCGATCAAACCGGGTCTTCTCATTTAGTAGGAATAATAACTAAATAGTAATATTTTACACAATGTTTTATTTGCGATAAAACCATCCGCATTCGTAGGTACGATAAGTATGCCCTAATAAGCAATAAGCTCTTCGCAATTGACTGGCCAAAGCAGGGCCGCGGACGGGCAGCCCGAGGGACTTTTCTTGGAATACAATTTTTCGATTGTTCGAATCTGGTGATGGAATTTATCGAACTTGTTTTAGAAAGATGTTCAAAGTACCTAGACGGTCAAATAGCTTGTTTCATGTCTGATGGTTTGATACAAATTTTGATTAAGACTTAGTTTCAAGCATATTTAATGGTTTTGTTTGATCGCGTGCGTGAATGGTTTGATGAAAACGTGAAGTTTGTCATGTAATTTTAATTGTTTACGGACGCCTAATTACGGAGGCCATCTCGAGCGTTAGTTGTTCTGACACCATTCAAAGAAGCTTGAACTGGGGCCGATCGTTTAAAATGTTTTCAGGGAAAGGATGACTATCTATAGGAGAAAGTATAAATACACTTCATTTAGAATATAGATACAGCATCCGTTCTGTCGTCTACAAATATCCAAAACTCAGAAGCAATGATTTATCATTTCGTCCTCATTACGCATTCTAAAGTCGGCGCAATATTTCTTAATTTCCGCCGTTTCCTACTTCTTTGAGGCCTGTTCACTTTCGATTCATTGTTATTTATTTTTCTCAACCTAAAATTCATCCCTCTTCACAACATGATCGCAAAACTCATATAGAGGACACAGCAGCTAATCAATTTTCGATTCCGTCAAACAAAGCCCATCGACTATCGACATCGGATGCGAGCGCCGGTGACGATGCTCCTATTCGGCGAGCATTCAGCAGTGAGCTGAGTGAGGTCGATACGCATAAATTAATAAACGATAAAAACTCGTTCGTAAACGCTGCGTGAAGGGCGCTGAGCGGCGGTTTGAATATTCCAGTGGATAAAGGTTTTGTGTAAACTGCCCTTTTTGCCTAAAACGCGCGCTGGGAGCCTGGTGTTTGGTGCAAGGAGAAAGCTTCATCGACTTTAGATGTAGATTTTTTAATTTTCATTTACTTGTACAAGTAATATTAAGGGACATTAAGATAACCGAAGAAGAATATACCGCTATTTCTCAGGCCAAACCGCAAGTTGAACCGGTATCAAATGCACATGTACCAACCCATAAAATAACGTCATTGCTTAAGTACCTACTCAAAGTAATTAAGCCGTAACAATCGCTGATCGACATATCTTTAGCTTTATCTAGATATTATCAGGATTAAATAAATGAATAATAGGTCAAGGGCGCTCGCTCCCTAAGCAGCATAGTAAACTAGAAACACCACAGACAATACTGGATCTAATAAAAGCGAAGCCGGTCACAATCGCTCAACCGCGGCCGCTCGCAGCCTGGAATCATCCTATTCTCGTTTTATTATGCCCTAAAACGGGAGCACAGCTTCCTGCGGCAACGATCCAATTGACAAAGCAGTTAATGCTCGCTTGATAGTGTTTATGAGATATTCCCCGCTCGAGCGTTCCTGAGCGCGGGAATTTGTGTAACACGGTGTAAAGACAAGTTTATGTTGATATTCAGTCACGCACGACTACATCAAACGTTTATATTACCATTTGTTTACGACAGGAACATTTTGGACAACTATTGTCGTTTATAATGTTGGAGGAAGACAGTTTGATTAACTAATGACTAAGCAATTGTTTACATAACAATAGATTGACTTACTGATCTAACACAACAACTGTATTTTACCCAAAAAGTAGTACTCCGATAAGTATAGGGATTAATGACCGAAGTTAAACTTATCTATAAAATGTAAGGACAGCAAAAAATACACTACAACAATAAAAGAACGGCGCAGTAAGAACGCAAGGATAGCCCGAAGACAGCTGTACGAATTAAAACAGAAACCTGTCACTGAAATGAAACATTTACAAATGAAGCAGAAATTCACAAATCTAAAGAAGTAGTGAAATATGAAAAGAGAAGTAAGACATGTGTTTACTGTTATAATGATTTAATACTATAAAATTGAATGTTACACCACCAAGTATTACAAAGTATACTTACTGAACTACTGTTTATTATATGACATTTCTCAACTATTTTTATTCCAACAAATCCATTTATCAGATACAAAAAATTTGTTATCTTTAATAGTCTAAAATAGAGGTACTAAATGTGATCTCTCGCTTAAAAGGGTCTAGTCTAAAATTAGACAATTGTTTTTTCAACAGTCACATAGAACAAAACCGTCAGACTAGCGAAGTCCCTCTCAATCAATGTCTTAATAAAGAATTGAGAGGTTTTATAACAGGACCTAATAGCTTTTTAATTGTCAGGGTAATAATAAAGGGGTATGCAGCCATGCATGAATGAATCATGAGGAATCAGTGCCTTATTGCTGTATTCTGGGGTAGGTAATAATGAGGCTTCAGGAGAGCTATGAATTAAAGCACTTCTAAAAAAGGTGTTAAAAGGCTAGCAAGCCAACACTTAAAGAAATTAAAACATCGAATGTGTTCAATCTAACAACCAAAAAAAAATTTAAGTGTCTGTTTGTAATATTAAAATAGCCGCTTTTTACTAAATGCATATTTATTTGTATACAAGGCATCCATACCAAAATATTTTTTTTTATAATTTTTGTCTGTCTGTCTGTTTGATCCGGCTGATCTCTGAAACGGCTGAACCGATCTTGACGGGACTTTCACTGGCGGGTAGCTAATGTAGTAAGGAGTAACTTAGGCTACTTTTTTACTTTCGTTTCGGCATAGGTTTCCCGAAGCGAACCGAGGGCGGGTCCACTAGTTTCATAAAAGTTGTCAAGCATTAACGCGAACGCCAAAAACTTATATAAAGAACAGTCGGCATGCCAAAAACTACTTCCGATAATCGAACCTTCAAAGTAACCTTCAAATATTGGCATCGAATTGAATGCTAACATCTAGATCAA
>LGAG01000689.1:452885-471782 GCA_001278395.1 Lerema accius | reverse complement strand
TATTCAGTAGTGGGCAATTAATGGGAGGAAACCCAGTATAAACCATTAAATTTAAAACATTGTTAGTTTTATTGAACGGAGCTATTAGCAACTAGGTCGACCTGAATGGCAGTTATTATGCCGACTATAGCTCAGTTGATGGTACTGTTGCCTCGCTGTTTAAGGACAGGTGACAGTGACAGATAAAAAGTACAATAATCTCTGGACGCGCCGTTTGCGATGCCTCGTTAGTGCTCATGTCCCTGCCATCAGCACGTAACGTATGAAATCGCAAAATTGGGATGAGATATCTATATTTCGTACATAATATATCCTTTACCACAAAATACGCGTATCTACCGTCCTATTACTGAAATGTTACCCGAGTCAGTTACGTAAGTACGATACCTAATCTAAAATATACTTTTTTAAGATGATTATAATAATTGTTATTATTATCTTAATTAAGAATGGTTGGTACAGGCAACCGATATCAGTTTCAGTATACTTTAATATATAACTTGATCTTCCCTTTGGACAAAAGCATAGAACGTTCCCAGGGCTCTTTATATCAATAAATTGTTCTCTATTGTGCGCAACCAAGTGTCACTCGACGGTGCGCGTCGGATTAACATCAAAGAAAACTGGACCAAAATCAACACATAATTTGAAGAATTTCGTGATGAAGAAAAAACGACATAACAAAAGTTTATATCTCTCCTTGTTGTAGGCATTTGATTACATAAGATTTCCAAACTTCTAAGAACCAGTAGAATATCTTATAGAACTCAGAAAAAAGAACGCGGTTGATTCCAAGACGGTACTTACAGTCGTTACGAATAATCTAATTACTAACGTAATATTTAACCAAATGGTCGTTGTTAATTTTTTGCGCAATTTGCTCCCCAGTTCCGCTAAATAAACAGTCAAAGTAAATTAAACTAGAAACGCAATAACCATTACATTTTACGGGCAACCGAGCGGCGGCGGCAGTGGGGGAACTCTTGTAAAGTTTAACTTTAACAGGTAACGTAAACTTGGACGGAATTGCAAAATGCGTGCTCTAATAAATCTCACCTTGCATTCGAATGGACCTAACACGGCCTGGAATACCTGCTGCTCACGTACCTGGAAAACGAGAAAATAAAATGTGAATAACAGATCAATCTATAAAATTATTGATTCGAAAGCAGAGATGTTGTCTGATAAATCTGAGAGACCTCAAGCCTTCTTCATCATGCCGGATCAGAGGGGATAAGTGCAAGTAATTAACCTTTGAGTCGGTAGGTACTTCTTATACTGGACTAATGTCACATAACGACCAATTAAATTGCGTAATGTAGTCCTTCCTTCAAAGAAAGGATGCGGTTATGAAATTGTTCCATTAGTAAAGTCAATGATTTAAAGATCAAAATCAAAACTGTTGGCTTACAATTTTGATAAATATTTTTTAATACATACTTTTCTTGAGCCAAATGTTGGTGCCATATTTGGAGCAAAATATTGTGAAGGCTAACAAATATCTGCTAAAACCAATTACGGAACAAAATGGTTCAGAAGGTCAAGTTGTCAAAGTTTTCCGTAGAATTTAACTTGTGCCAAACTGTCGTTTGCTGCATGGTAACAGCGGTAGTCGATTCTTGATAGTCAACGTTGCGAAATACTCGTATTTATCACACGGGAAAGGTTATCTCTATGCATTTATGTTATCCATTCAAAAACAGAATAATAAGTCCAAACTTGGTAACACAATATACATAATTATACACTTTGCTTTTAACATTGCTTAGAAATTAAGTGTTATGAAATTTGCTACGGCGACATAATCTCCTGTTAGAAGAAAAACGCCTTTGTTAGGAGTCATTAGACTACAATCTAATTCTCCTACGAGTGCTCTATGTATGGGTAACTCCAGGATCTAGTTGGTATATTTTGCCAGCGTGTGTAAAATCTGCATATTTCCAATTAACCCATGCGTCCTCGTAATAACTCCACCGGTACCTACTATAGTAGCTGTGGACGATGACGCAAATTCAATTTCCTGTTCCAATTCACATTAATTATTTATTTCCACTCGATTGATATTTTGTCCTAAAGAGAAATCGAATCGCTATGATCCTTAAATATAAGTAATTGATTTTCTTAACGTTCAGTTCAACATCCGTCATGGCCCCGTTTATCTTTTCAATACCTATCAAAATGGAAGCGTATCTTTCATCTTAATCACCTTTCTTTGCTGGTTAGGTACGTATCGGTGATTTAAAATACAGCTTCGATGATCTAAAGTTTAATCCCATGCGTATATATTATCATAACTTCTAAAATGTATAAGATCTCGCAAACTGTTACTCCTTCGCCGAATTCGAAACCTTTTTAAAAAACCCAAGGACTTAACACTGCGACTGTAATAGATGCCAAAACCCAAATAAGTCGGTAAGAGTATTTAGAATAACAACCTCCGAAACTCAATTTATCTAAGAATATCATATTATTATCATGTAATTGTTAGAATTTACATTAAGAACCGAGTTTATTTAAGCTAAATGAACAGTGACCTTTTAAGGTTAAATGTTATGTAAATGTACAAAGTAACTAATATTAGACATTGTTTTCCCGAGAAAAAGGGATTCGCTGGATTTCGGCAAACACGACGTAGGTCAGGGGAATTGAAATCATTTTTGGATATTCAAAAATAAACTAAATTTAATATTATAAAAATTGTAGAATTTGATGTTGGAGAAGCAGACAGTGAATAGGCTTTTACTAAGTCAGTGAGCTTTCCATCTTTTGTCTACATCTCCACTTACTTGTGAGTGGGATTATCGTCAAACACTAACTTATCTTACACAAAAAAAGTATTGCCTTTAGCAATTGTTATAATTAACCTAAATGGTGGATTTGTGGCAAAAATAAGAAACCCCATTCATAAATGTAGCACCACAGTCATTCGGCTAAAATAAAAGTGTCCATGTGAAATTTCGGCTTAGTAAAATCCAGGCTATTGTTCGGTGAATGACGATATACTGAGTACTGTATAGTGTGCCGTCGCGTCGTCCTGTAGGCGCGGCATTCACGTCCCAATGCTGCTTCTGAATGAACATTTTCAATGCACACATTCACAGCAATATACAATACAAATAAAAGCTGTGCGGGAGCGACCGTGCGTCCTAACTAATTGAGCAATAGTGCATAACGAACAAAAAAGATAAGTTTTAAATGAACTAGAGCGACGTTACATACGCAACAGTATCGTTAATATATGTCGTGGGTTTAGATAGCAATAAAAGTTTAAGACTTAACGCTTTAATTTTGACAAACAATGTGTGATGAGCAAGGGAGGTTTTACTTAAGGAGTGCCTCGTCACCACATAGTGGTGCAGCACATTTTGAGTGAGTTCCGTAGAATCAGTAATGTTTTATACAACTTGAATGAATACTTAATCAGAACATGCTGTAGCGCTCAAGGTCCATAATGTTACATCTGTCTTAGAATCGAAATTTTACACGTACGCATGATATTTTAACACGAAGTGACAATGAGGAGCATTTAAAATTACGTCAGCAGCATCGCGCGACCTTGAGAGCCAGCCTACAGCTGTAAAATTTCACTGTCATGTAAGTATCCCGACAATGTTCTGGGAGCTGGGCTCCTCGGCGGTGAGGCGAATAATTTATTTAATAGTTTAAAGCACTCAGCGTCTGACTTGCTGCTGGCAAATGGCACCGTTAAAATGTCTAAGATGGCTAATGGACGAAAACCTGCCTTGCGAGCGTACGACGTGTAAGTACGCTGCGAGACGAGAAAGACGAGAACATATTTTAAGGTTCAGTGTTAAAGTCAAACATTTAGAAGATTATAAAAGCAAGTTCGTAAAGAACTTATGCAAAGTTTATCCAGGACCATTTAGATTTAGACAGTTCTCCGAGTACTGTGTTTTAGGTAATTAGAATAGCAGACGAACTTGCAGTGCCACTATCCCCTGCCGGCTATGATGATCTGTAACATACCTGCAATAAGACTATAGGAGAGACTGTTAATCGGTTAAAAGGACCTATTAACGAGAGGTGTTGATGTGAAAACTCATAGTTGCTAATTCGTTAGCAATGGAATACGAAAGGGACTATATTTATATTAGTAGTCGTAGTTAGTTTGAGTACGAGCTCAAGTCCTCATTCGAAACGCGACGTGTCGTTTGATAGTTGACTCAAGCATTAGGGTGGTCTCACCTCGGGCGGGCTTTATAAAGATAATGGGATAATTGGCATGCAATAGTAATTCATTCCCTTAACATTCTCTCGCTTTATAATTATTTCCCGTTTCATCGCCGTCGATAGACTAACTGTCTTAGAGATGGTGTACCACAGTACCACCCACGTCATCTTCTCGTTAAAGGTCACGATGTCGCAGTTGTCAAAGATTTATTTTTCTTTCAACATCGTACCTGAGTTTTCCTCATCAATATTAATTTCGTTATTAAGGTCGCATCCTTAGCAACAAGTAGAAGATCTTTTCCATTGTGGGCGACTCAAAGGTTTTGCTCCATTTCATATTTAGACACTTTTCCTTTGTGGCTTCATTACAATAAGTACAAAATGATACAACAATATCACTGTATACTAACGTTGCCAGTTTTAATGACATCGTAAATTGACAAGATTATGTACGACAAACGATGCAGCAATTGCCTCATTTTAATACGCCGTAACCTCTCGACACCTGTTTACCGTAACCGGTTTACGATTTCACGGCAAAACGGTCCCACGTTACCAGTATTTGTATGTAAATATTGCGTTAAATTAGTTAATGGTAAAACAATACCGGAGTAATTCTCACAAACAAGTTCAAGTTATCGAAAACACGAATAATGTTGTAGTGTGCTAATTGTTAATTAGGTGCTTATTTTAAACGGAATTTAAATGTCATTACGTTTCTTTAGTCACGCGAATATACTACACGTTAATTCTACGATGGTTTTTAACTAAACATCCATCGTTTGGTCAGCTATTGAATTTTTTGGAGGATTCAGAAAAAACTTTCCGCCAATGAGTCAGAACCTTCTATATTCAGCAGCTATGCTCTCTGTTATCTCCAGGTCATTAGTCGGCCTGGTCACGGGATGACCTAAGCGCATTTTCCTAGGTAGATGTATGTAACAACCACACAACACATGCATTTTATATACCCGCTAAAATACCACAAAACGCGCCAGTAGCTGACTACTCAATTCGTCAAGGACTTGGTTTGGCCGTTTTATATCGGTACATGGTCTTGACTTTAAAACTGACCCCTTCTAACATTAGCTTTCTGTTATCACGGTACCAGAACGGGAACGTAATGAAGGATTACATTGATAGCATTTAGTTACATTTTACAAATTTCATGTCGGGGATAGCCATGAAATTCAACAGAAAATATTGCGGTATTTTTATATTAACTAGAGGATCTGCTTTATAGTCCTAATTCGACAATGACTTATTGTCTGAGTTAGGATCGATAGGATTATTTTAGATGGTTGAGATTTTCGTTATGCGCAGTAAAATTTCACCAAAGTTTTGAGCATTTGAGAATACTTCCTAAATAAACATTCTTAATATAGTCAGTAACATAATAAACATTAAAATCGTCTTACACATTCGCACCAAAAACACCGGAACCCTTTACAAAAACCCCATTTCAAAGTACCATTGCCAGAACGTTTACTAAAAAATGCGCATTTCACGTGCAAGGAGTAATCTCCGCCCTCGTCTTCTAGTAATAAGGTAGGAAGTTATTCAACGTCGTGGTCGCTCATGATTTTTAATTGTAAAGCGACCTTGTCCCGTGCAGTAATCGATGTTTAATAGTGCTCGAGGAATTCCAAGTCATTATATTCACAATTGATGGTAGGACTTTTAGGTGGTCGTCTAGGGGTGGAACTAAAATTCTTTTAAATCATAAATACTACGTTAAAAGAAGTAGCTTGCTTGATGTATAGCACGTTTTTAAGCTACTAGCAGACAAACGAGTAAACTTATAGATATTTTTTTGAATCGATTTCGGATCAATTGTGTTAAATTATAGTTTCGGCTCAATATGATTAAAAAACCCATTCAAATCGAAAGATCAGGAACTCTACTCGTCACGTGACAGTATGGTATGGTGACTGCCTCCTGTTGACAGTTGACAATACTGCGGACAAAACACCTCAAAATATTTCACGGTTTATTTTATAACCACCGGTTATTATGCTGCTAAAGAACCTAACTATCATAGAGGAAGGTCGTTGAAGTTATTATTAACGAGGTATTCCATCTTAAATCTATCAATTAATACTTAAGACGATAATGAAGACGATTATTGTGATAAATTGTATACATTTAACAATCCAGCAAACTTGTTCGTTTAAACTAGTAGCTAGTCCAACTTGTGTATCGGTTGTGAAACATTGATTCATCGAAGGGCCGGCGAGTAAATATTTAATGGTGCTCAATGTTGAGCGCATTAACCCATATTTCGCAGGACATCAAATATTTACACGGAAAACCCAACTGCTTCGGATGGAAACCTTCATTGAGCGGACGTGGTTTTTAAAATCGGCTTAAATGATAAACGTTAACATCAAAAGGTTTGGCCATCCAATGACTGTGTTTATAGCGCTGCGTAAAGGTAAAGTTAAGTAATAAAAAAATTCAATACACTATTATATTTAACCGATATGAAGCAAATTAAAAATAATCCGCCTATTTAAGGAGCAATTTTGAAAAATGTCACGAAAAACTCTCCTATCTATTATTTTGTAGGGGATGGTTCTCAACGCTCACACGTGAATATGAATACATTTTATAGCCTTTTAAAATTTAGTAAGCAAACCAAACACTAACGAAGCTTTTATAACCAAGAACACGGGAATGTACTTAGTGTGTCTGTATAAAGTTATTTTTATATGGACAGTAGGTAGGTAGTTACTTTTTTTCATAATTTTAGTCTCTAGGAAGAATACGAAGAACCAACAGCCACAACGGTTTTATAGATTAGATAGGGCTAACTAACGGCTGTAGATTTCGATTTTTCCTACGATTATCTGAAAGTTGCTTGGGTAAAATTTTCTGGAACTCATTTATATCTTGGTCTTCCTACCACACCTGCTAAAAGCAGTTAGTCTTTTGTATTAGTAGTCTTTTATATTTTTTTTATAAAAAATAAAGTATTAACCAACGTTTAATTGATCCAATTGATAGTGAGAAAGTATTCTCAGGAAGAATCAACAGGCCATCCCTGTCTTTGGAATGAATAAAAAAGAGAGGTACCAAGACAATAAATAAATTCTTTTACAACCAACAATACTTCTAAATTTTATGGCTACATTTTAGCGTTTTAGTGTCAATCAGCATATTGCCTCTGTTGTAGATACTCTTCTAGTTACCAACCGTCCTAATTACTTTCCTTTCAGATAACATCCACCGCTGGATTCTAATAAATAGCAGCTCTCTGAGGTAAGCAATTTACTTTATTAACATTCTGTTGTCAGCGATGCTAATCAACACGAAATTACAAAATGTTGAAGGCTTGTTAAAGCAATTTATCACACCCTAGTAATCAGAGCGTGACAGATTCTCTTACGGACCCCGCCGTTACGTTAATTCGGCACCTTTTTTACAGTACCAGTGCATATTATTCAGGATGACTTATTGTGAATTTTCCTTAAAGAATTTTTGCTCTACTTTGATTTTTATACTTATCAAAGCATAAATTAGATGGTGGTTTCAAGTCATGGACTTCTATAACCTAATGCATTTCAAATAGTCCATTGTGTGCAGATTTGTCTAATTTCTGTACGATTTTATACAACACCAACTTACATTTATCTATCCGTCAGGTACAAGACTCATTTAACTCCAAAACGAACTTTTGACAACGTTGCATTACTACCATTATGGAGAAGTCTTAGCCTTAGTTTTCTCACGTTGTGTTCCTATATTAAGTCTCCAACGTTAAAAATAAGTAATTTAGAAAATATTTCGTAAGAGACCAGAGACAACAGAATAGATAGATAGATGTAACAATATATTTTGGGAACACTGTAATGATAGATCCGTCGCGTGTTCCACGGTAATGACTAGATTTGTTTCTGTCTTCATTCAGCTAACAAATTTGCCGTCAGCGCTTCCATAATTCTCTTGGATCCAATGAGCGGAACAGTTTACTTAAATTTCGTCATTTGTATATTTTTTCAAGGTCAAACTAAGAAAAATGGTGATAACGAACTTCTCTCATCGATTAGCTCTTTTGATTGCATGCTATAACATAGAAAAACCTATCTACCCATTTCGCTAATCATAAAACCTAAAACGTAACCAACAATCGCCATGATTTTACTTTTGTCGGTAATTGCATAGCAACCAACGAAATACACACCTGTGTAGGGCCTGACGCAGCTGTTAATCCTAGTCATAATCAAGTATTGGTATCCAAGTGAGAGGGAAGCTAGAAGCTAGGTTATGCAATGTCAGGCATCATGTGAGGCCGGCAGCCGGTGAGCGGCGACAAGCGAGTGGACGTCGCGCGCTGATTGTCGCGAGTGCGTTGGCGCCAACAATTCTCACGGTGTACGTTACATTCAAAACCTATAACCGGTCAGGTCATACCTGCACCTACATTACGGCCATACCCATACCTATGAATAAATACACTTGAATAACGGACTATGGGGAGTGTACGAAATCAACACCTGTGTAGGGCCTGTTGCTGCTATTAATCCTATATATTTTAATTGTATATAATATTATGGAGTAATATTAAACCAGTATATGTACGAAATTCAAAAATATCTTTACACATGAGTTATCTTAACATCAGAACTGCTTCGTTGATATTTGTAGAGAAGTGGCCGATGATCACCTCGTAGTACCTATATGTTCTGGTTGACATACAAATCGTGTGTTACATGCACGAACAAAGTTAAAATACAGCCAATACATGTTCCGGATGCTAGCGAACGTATAAGTTATCGGACATTTGATGTGGTATTCACAGTATTTACGATAGATCGCATCCATTAGCGCCCGCCGCGCCGACCACGCTGTCTGGCCCTAATAATAATAATATGTTTACGATGTTGCCAACTGGTCAAGACCACTCGACGGCTCGCGAAACTATTGAAGCAAACAAGTCTGTCATTCGGTTATCTATTAGTTTTATTCGAGGGTCGAGAAAACTCTTCTTTATTGCTGGATTTGAGACATCTTGGAGTTTACTGTGGTGTATCCCGTGTTAGTTTTAATCTTTTTTCTTTTTTTTTTTCTCTTTTAAGACCCCTATGTGGGTTCAAACGTAGCAATGTTACATCTTATTTCACCAAAAATCTTCTCTTTCAATTATTAAAATCAATAGGTGCTGTCTACATTAATAAGAGGTTTAAAGTTTGGTGAGTGTGCAAAGTTTGCCATTGCCAACCCTGAACTAGACCGACTACTGAAGTTAGGCACCTACGTAAATGTTAGGAGTTAATAAGCTTACAACCTGACATTTAACAACTTTCCTAATTATTGCTATAAATAAACCAGGTTATTAAAAATAATTAAAAATCGTTTATTTTCATGAAAACTTACAAATGATTCCACAATATAAGATGAAGTCTATATCCTAATCAGTTACTATGCAAATCGCTCCAATCTAACGACGTCCTTCGCAAGGACGGTACGCCTATGTGCTTTGTACATAAATGTTATCATATGTTGCGTGGTATGGAATTTACGAGGTGAGTACGCGTACCTACCGAATATTGACATAACACCGCATTCTTATCGCGTTTCACCTTAGTTCATTAATGTCGCAATGTCATTATTTTAAGGCGAAGACGCTGCCAAAGGTACGAACTAAGAGATAAGGCCTAATTTTTTTATCTTTCAAAATACTTCGATTGGTGTGATATTCGAAGATGAACATTGAACATACCGATGATCGATTATATTATCGAATTCACACAATATTATCGAGAGCTATTACGACTAATAATATTGTTATACTTCGTGCGGTCAGAGCGTGGTCACTGCAACCCACAGGGGCAAATTGTACTGTTAAACACATTTTAGCGGTTAAGATTTATAGCTATTCTGCATTAAGTAATTATTTTGCAGACAGTTTAAAAAACGGGATTTTCCTTAAATCTCAAATGGCATAACCTACTATGATTACGACTACTAAATTCCTAAGTCGTATTTACCAGTTTTTGCAAATTTCTAGAGATTAAGTACACAGATCGACAGAGAAAAAAACCGAATATAAGTGAATGCACTTATAACTCATTTTGTCAAAAATGGTGGTTACGCCATTTCAGATGTCAATTATCATCATTTATTCCGCTTTAATTTCTATTTGTTCTCTGCGCTTTCAGAGGGTCAAACGAATAGGCAATTTACGCACATTCAAAAGGTTTTCCATACACATGTCAATAAATTTCAAAATTAGGCACATAATTAAGTGTTGGATAACATAATTTGGAACAAGTTATTTTTTAATTAATTTTTTTTAGAAAAAAGTAGTCGACCACACAGACCAGCAAGGGACTGTGTAAGTAATTAACGACTCATTAATTCGTTTCCTGACAAACAATTTAAATGCTGCGGCTAGTAAAACGTTTAACAAACTGTCAAAACGTTGACCGTTCCAATGTCAGGGCTGTAGGTCTCGTGGTGTTGGTCGGGACGGTCGCTGGCCATCCGCCAATACACTATGAAGTGTAAACTGGTGGGAAAACGTGCATCATCAAACTTGACGTTGCTAAGCGTTCGTCTGAGATGCCGATCGAAGAGTACTTTTGGACGTTTTGTTGTTTATGAATTAATTTTAACAGCAATAAACAATAGACTACAATGGATAATGTGTTAAGTTACGAGTAAAATGTTTTTGTGTAAAATTTTGGGTAGATCTCAGGTAGAGCCAAGCTTAACTCTACAAGCCCTAATGTAAAAACTCTACACCTTAACCAAAACATGTGCCCTATCCGTTTAAGTGGATGTATTAAAGAGCGTGTAAAATTTCCTAAAACATTCCATCGTAGTACAAATTCAAGAAAATAGGCTGTATTCAAACTATACTTCCAAGGTTAAAAACCGTACACAGTATCTATCTAACAATCGCTTGTCATAACAATCCAGTCAGTTTGTCGAAATGTCCCGATGTCACGGCAGTGGCAAGCGAATGGCAGACGCACGCCGCGCGCCGTGACAATATCGCCGTGTCAGTACTGGCGGGTAGCCAACACATTATTGTATGGTAGCAGATCAAGCTTGATCAAGTACTCGTTGTATACAACCTTGGACAACCAAAATTTTAATGACTGGTTTGTTGGTCATCTTTCATCATCACTACTCGCGATTATCTCAACTGCTACTGTTCGAGTGCGCTCGTTGCGTGCGTAAAGACGCGAATGCTTCTCAAATTAGATAATTTTGAATTAATCCTACTAATATTATAAATGTGAAAGTTTGTAAAGATGTTTGGATATTTGGATGTTTGTCCCTTCTTCACGCTTTAACCGTTAAACGGATTAAGCTGAAACTTGGCACACAGATAGTTTGCATCCAGGAATAGGACATAGGATGGGTTGTGTCCCGATTATAGGTTCCCTTGGGATAAAATCAATATTTTGTTTATCGACTTTTCCGCGGGCGGAGCCGCGGGCATCGTCTAGTATAACTATAAGTTCAAAATACAAAATGTCCCTCTATCCAAGTGCTTTAGATTAATAAATAAGGACTGATATTTTTTTTTATCAACCACCAAATGAAGAGTTGAGACCCTTCCCATTTACGTTAAAAATTATCTAAAAAAAATAAGTTCATAGTAAGTATACAAAAAAAAAATAAAAAAAATCATGACTTTAATGATTGAATGTAACAAGAATTCGCTCATTAACTTTTTACCCAGACAAACCTAAAGACAGGTCGCCATCACCGTCGACCATGAACATTCATAACGGCGGGCGCGGACACAGGGGACGACAAATAGTTGTTGCTCGAGAAGGAAGCAATAAACCCGCTTACTTCATCTGACTGTCCCACTGCCAGAGTATCTCAGCGTGAGATATGTGGGTTTCCTTACGATGCTATCTTTCGTCCAAATAAGAGATGATATTGATCATTTGTAATATGCGCGTGTGACAAATTAGCAGTGTATCGAAAATTGGGCCAAACAGCTTATTATAATTCAAAATTTCACCCTATCACTACCAGCTCAAATGTTTTTGACTTAAATCAAAAATCATTTCATAAACCTTATTAAAACCTCTGACATTATAAGTAGGTAACTGGAGTAGGACATATGAGTGAGTTCTGTAGCCTAACCAATAATTGGCTACTACATGGAACGGAGGAAATAGTTAGAAGTGGTTCCCGCACACAATGCCGCGTCGCAACATCACGGCAATCTGCACAGCCGACCACAGGCCCGATGAGATCGCCATTCAAGAGACGTCGGACGCGCGCTATTCGTCTCCATCAATACAAATTAAATTATTAACATTCCTCAACAATATAAGCCTTAACAGGTATAGGTATCCCACTGTTAAGTCATGTATCATTGATAAATATTTGAGTATAAATTATGCTGTCTTGTCTATTATATTTCCTACACTACCTCACAACCCGTGAACCCCCATTAAATCAACTTGAGTTTGAATGTAAGGGTTTCATAGTCTCGTTCCTGACATAAATGTGTTATTTGAAATTATAGACAAATATAATTTATATGTTGGAGTATTTAGTGCTTAGTTTGTATTGTATGTTATTGAGCTATTAGTTTCTAAGACGAAATAAATGATTTGATTTTGAATTTATGTATTCATTAAAGATTGGGACTACATCAGGTGAACAGGCATTAAATTTTTTTGCTCCTTTTAAAAAGTAAGTTCTTAAAAAATCTACATTGTTTGTAGATTAGATACTATCTATACCAGAATACTATGACTTCAAAAGTTTTATAACACTGGATAAGTTAATGCCGAATTTCTTAACTTGATTAAGGATGTCAATTATGCTGCATAAATCACATAAAATCTAAGTAATCCATAAGAGGCAAAACCATCATAGGTATATTGCCAAATGTTTTTACGATAAACAATACACTATAGTTTAAAGTAATAAAACAAGACAATGCCTGTTTCCTCAATACATTAGCGAGGCTCTTAGTAGTTTCCGACCAACTGAACATCACTGCCTTGACCCACTGCCATTAATATTTCATTTGCTCTTTGTTAACATGCAAAATGATTATTACTTATAACCACAATCATTACCATTATTCATAAACACAAACTTTGACTACAACCTTCTTCATTATATGCATTCATATACAGGACTTATTTAGGGGTTCTAATAAAGCTACATAATAAGATGCTTCTAGTTTTCTAATAGTTAATATTAATACAATCCAATGTAAAAAAAAATTAACTATTTAACAACAAAAGTTAGAAAATTAAATGACATGAATTATTTCCTTTATATCATTTATAATAATCTCCATTGTAATCTTCATTATTTTGAACCTACATGCAATCTTCCGATAAATTCTCTAATTTTTTTCAATGTTCAACAGTTCTGAATTGAACTGAAAATTAATAGTTGACAATTAACACAAATTATCACATTGGAATAGTAAAAATATATTTTAGATTTTTTCTTTTTTTAAAGTTGAATGAATTAAATTGTTCATAATGAGATATTGTAAGTAGATACAGTAATAACTAGAGCCCTTTCACACAATTGGAAAGCAGTATGTTATGCTTATGATGTGACAGCAATGTAGGGAGCTGATATAACATTCCATAGTATAGTGAGTGTCTGAGTTCACTAACCTGTGGTAAGTTGGCGGCGATCTGTCTCTGCAGCGAGTCCCGCTCCTTCTCCACCTCCTTGAGCCGCAGCTCGGAGTCCCCGAGACGCTCCTGTGTGTCACGGAGGCTCTCCACCAACTTATCTCGCTCGTCCAACATAGACACCATGAGTTGTTCGAAATTGGCATCTTCGCCGGAAAACTGAGAGCTTCGCTGACTAATACTGTCTTCCGATATCGTGGGCATTACGTCGCACATCATATTCCACATTTTAATTTAACATCAAACCAGAATAACTTATCGTACACGACACACCGAATACACAATGATTTCGATCACCGTTTTACATATGTTTCGGCACAAACGTTACCTAAATCTAGCGCACAAGACGCGAGGGCGGTGCTTCACTTTGTCGGAACATTCGAACAGAACCTTAGTCAACATTTCGGGATACATTATAGTTCGATAATTTAAAAAGACACACCTACAACTTAAGACTCCTACGATTCCATACTATCACGGTTCAAGCGGCATGTCTGCCATCTTGGATTGGAAACGTCAGTGTTATCAAAGATTAACGTACGAAACGCTTATCAATAACAGAACTGATGACTACGGTACCAAAATGTTAAAATGATCTGTGGCTACACTGGCTAAGTGAGACTACGGTGGCGAAAAGCTTAAAAAAATAATGCTTCAATGTTTTTTTTTGTCTAACTAAACAACTTCGATTAAGTAGTATCAAATGACTGAAAGTATTAAATAATTATTCTACTCTGAAATTAAATCTCTCTACAATTATTTGAATTCGAAAATAAAATAACTTTGATGTCATTAAAAGTCTTATTTCTGACATCAGTGTATATTTATTTAGCACACATTAGGTTTTTTTTATAAAAACCAGAAAAGATGTGTAGGTTTACAAGTTTTATATTAAAAGATCTACACTTTTGTTTATGTTACCTATCTCGTTTCTTGCTTAATCTTTGACAACAATTCCATAAAGTTAACTGAGGAACTATGAAAAAACTATGAATGAACATAGTATGAGAAGAACTACTACATTAATCTTACGAAGTTATAGATTTATCTATAATTTCATGAAAATTATATTATATTAGAGCCAAATAAATGTGAATAACTGAGATAACAAAATAAACTGCAAAACGAAAGGCATTATAGTCTATGGTTTACCACATATTACCTGTGTTGTATCAAATTCTGCCATATATATTCTGTGGCCAATCAAAAAAAAAAACGGAATTTCGGAACGGAACGGACGGAATTATTCCGCGAGTCAATCAAAATGTCAAATGAAATTATTGTCAGCTGAGTAGAATACTTTGTTGAGTTGTATTAATTTAACGAATGATTAAAAAGTAATGTTTCCATTGAGTGTAAGAAAATAGAGAAATCACCTATGTCACTTTACAAATAGAAGTCGATTATTTATTTTCTGATGCACTGGTCAATGGCTTAAAATTATTTGAATGCCAGTGTATGTCATCAGTTTGCCTGAATGGCATAGTGGACTTTTGTCTTTTAGCAGTAGAAAGCTACCCAAATGCCGAAGAAAAAGGGCAAGAAAAAGACAAACCCTATAGGAGGAGGTACCTACTTGTTTAATCATACATATCAAAACACCCAACTTTTCTGTCCTCGATATATAATATTTAAACTAACGTTAGACATTATAATACTCTAAGATTTATTTAGTGTCTGGAACATATTTAAGTTAGAAAAAGCTACAATTCTTAAGCTTAGGTCATTGACTTTTTATGGAAAATATCTGACTAACACAGTATTGTCTATCTTCGAGTAGTAAAGCCCCCTGTGCTTCAAAAAATGTCACATTAAAACTTCTCAATTATAATATATTCCATCCATGTGATCCACTAGTGAGTAGTATATATTATTTTTCAGATTTCACCATAAATGATTCTGCCAATGCTCCAAAACCAGTGGGCAGAGTGAAGAAGTCTATTCCAGAACCTGTGCCCGAGGTGTCCTGGGATCAAATACCGGATGATGATTTAGATATCGTTGAAGAAACCAATGCTGATGGCACAAAGCAGTTTGTTTATAAAAAAAAGAGAAATACTTCCAAATCTGAATCAGATAATATTGATGAGCGGCCAGGACTCGTTTATCCTGAAATTGTATGGTACCTGATATCACAGTACATTAAACCAGAAGACGTCGGCCGTTTCGCTGGTGTCAATAAAACAACTTACCATATAACTAAACGAGAGTCATTCTGGAGAACACTGTATAAGCGCCACTGTCAAAACAGTCCGAAACTGCCTGATAGATTGCGTATTGAAAAGAGTTACAAGTTGTATGGGCTACGTCAAAGAGTTATAAGGGCATTGTATCACACTTATGATTTGTTTGTTAAGAAGGTAACGAAAGAGGCAATTCAAGATAGCAAACCCCATCAGCTTGTCAAAAGGGTTTGTGTTGATGTCTGGTATAGAAAAGGTCCATCAAACTCATCAGTTTACTTCAAGTTTAAGAAATTGTATCCATTTCAAAGGATAAGAGAAGGTACGGATTTTGTTGAAGAGTTGGGACGTATTGATGCTAATCCAGAAGAGGATTCTCAAGTATTACAGGTAAAGTCCTATCTTTAGTCTATTAGATTACTGCAGAAAATATTATTATTAAATTATCTGAAAAGTACATGAATCAACAAATTGTATCATAGTATATTCATATATTGTTTCCATCAATCACTAATAAAAAGCTAAATTAAAAACAATCAGTGACAGAAAACAACCAGTTGAACATTTGGGCACTTTCATTAATTTGCCACAATATTTAAGCATTTGATAAATCAGATTTAGTATGACTATACTATAATGGTGTAAGGAGAACCATGATTAGGGACAATTTTGAAATCAATTTTTGTAAAGGGTTATGCATTTCGTTCTCTACAAGAGATATACCCACTCTATAAGAGTGGTTCAAGATTGCATCAAAGTTTTGTTCAAATAACAGCAAAAGTAATATTTTATTATTGTTTCTTGCAGGTGATATGTCAACATTTTTATCAGGTGCCTCCCCTCATGGGCATGACTCTGTCATCGGTCAGCGTAGTTCTATCTCGAGGATTCATACATCACAAGGTGCACTTAGGCTTCAATACTGGCCAACATAATGTATCTAAAAACATCTTTCCAGAATGTTCAGTCACCTTGGATGCTGTTGTAAATATATTTGTTTTTGACTGGTGGCATCCGAAATATCCACATTTTGATAACAGGCTTCCTTCGAAAATGAGGGATGAAGAAGCATTGCCAGTGTTAAAAAGGGATTTCTTTACAGATTGTAATAGTGATTTATAGTCTGTTGAGACTAATGTGATACTTAAGTTTGCAGAAATAGATTATATTTGATACTGTTAAAAGTATTTTGTTTTATTTAAATCGTATAAAATTTTATGTTTCAATTCGTTTTTGTTTAGTTAATAATTACATGTAACACTTAACATTGGATCTTGTTGCATGCCTGTCCCAATTTCGATTCCTATTTAAAGTAAACATTTATGTGACAATATTAGTACCTATACGATACTTTCATTTATATTTAAATTTAAAGATAAATAAAAATGTAAACTTACAAAAAACTCCACAAAGATGTAAATAGGTATAATATTTATCGTCAGTGGGTGGTGACCTTATGAGCATTTTAGATAATCGTGTCGCTACGTAGTAGAACATCGTAAACACTTGTTAAGAGATACTATAAAATGTTTTTTACACTCATTTTTCTCGCGAGTATCTCGGTAAGTACCTTTTCGGAATATTTGATTATTATTAGAGTACGTGAATTGTGTATATTATCTGTATTTATAGCTGCTTAGGTAAATTTGACTTTGAATCTAATTCTATCTCCCCTAGCCGTGAAAAAATAGCCAACGAAACTATGGTGCCGGCGGTAATGACTTTTGACAAAGAAATTAAACCTGGAGAATTAGGCATAGAATATTGTTTTTGTTTGTTTGGCTGGCAATGGAAGAAAATTATTAACTAATTAGCCGTCTTACGAGTTCTTATTTAACGGGTCGGTGTCATAGGTGAAGATATCTTTTGTTTCGATGTCTATGTGGGGCGTTCACCTCACTCGTCAGTGGTTTGTAGATGATTAATAAAATACTTCGTCGAGTGCCGTTTATTTTTTTTTGCATGATCGACGACAGAGGTATTTATGAAGTGTTGTATAATTTTCAGGCATGCTTTGCCACGGATCCACCGATCACTTGCGGGGAGATGCCTTCTCAGGTAAGAAATAGGACATTGTCCATTTGCACAGTAATGATAAGTACGTGTCGAATAATGAGTACTATGAAGTATGAAGATACTTTAAGCTAATGCTATTTCTGTTTAAGGCAAATGAAATACATTCATCATTTAATTTTGACGACCCCACAGCCTAGTTGGTAGTGACCCTGCCTGCGAAGTGAGGGGACCCGGGTTCGATTCCCGGCTGGGACAGATAGTTATGTGACAGATAAATGCTTGTTCTCCGGTCATGGGCATTAGTGATGTGTTGTGTTGTCAATGCCACCCGTGACACAGGGAATCCTACTGGGGGGTATGAGTGTGTTATAAGCGTTTATTTATTCATGGCAAAGACACATGAAAATTTTTATTCTGCAACTACATAGTTTCTTCTAAACGATGAAGTAGGTACCTACCTTTCACTCCCACTCAACCCAGTAACATTAGTCCAATAATATCAGTGATAGAATTACCCTTTAAATAAGCCTCCAAAGCCATTTCAAGCAAGTAAACACAAAGGACGATCGCCCCTGTAATTAGGAGCTATAAGTAAGTGTATCTGATAGAGAAGTAAGTAATATTTAATCCACAGATGTACAGCTGTCTCGGTAATCCTCGGTTAATAAAACGTGAAATGACCAAAAATTGCGGCGCTGAAATATCCGAGGTAAGACAATCTACATAAACTATTTGCTTATTCGGCAGTACATATACTAAAATTGGAACGATACAGAGAAGATTAGCATGGCCCCTGCGCAAGGATGACACGCAAAATCGTGAAGCGTTCATTTATCTCCCCCCCGATGGGTTCCCGCCTTGTCGTG
>LGAG01000689.1:439308-452629 GCA_001278395.1 Lerema accius | reverse complement strand
TTTAACATGTCTTTATGTTCTCCAAAGGACTTGCGAAACAGGGAAATCATAGTTAGGCAGTTAATGTGTAGCGTTAATAAATTGTTTGATATTTCAGTGTGAGAGACTGACATGCGTGTTTACCAACTCTGGATGGCTGAATGATGGGAAGGTGGATAAGTCCAAGGTCAAGGTGTATTTTGATCAGTTCGCGAAGGACTATCCGCAGTGGTCGGAGGCGGTGCGACGGACAAAGGAATCTTGTCTTACCACTGATCTGCCTATGCAAGGGGTGCATCTCAACTGCCCAGCTTATGACATTATATTCTGCGCTCTAATTAATTTTGCTCAGGTATTTATATTCATACTAGCAATCGCCCTAGGCTCCGTCCGCGTAATTATGCCGTTTTGGCGATATTTTTTATTGCTTCTCCTTTCCTATTCATCTTAGCGTGATGTTATATAGCCTTTTCTTACTTGATAAATGGTCTATCTTGCACTAAAAGATTTTTTCAAATCGGACCAGTAGTTCCTGAGATTAGCGCGTTCAAGCAAACAAACTCTTCAGCTTTATATTATACAGTAATAACATTTTATGTTAGGTACTGCATAAAATGTATGGGGTGGGTTACAATTCTAAATAATGACTGTTTTCTTATCAAGGGACGCTTAGGTTGGTAGGAATGTTAGGTTCAGATGTTTGTTAAGAACAATTTTATGCCTGATGTGGGTACAATACAACTCACAATATTATTATGTCAATGAAATCAGCGAAGGATAAAATTCAGATAATTACCTACGACTACTTATACTCGTAATCTATTTACGACAGGTAACGGAAATAGTAACGAATTCTAAATTAAGCTTTCCCTGTGCCTTTGCTATTGATTGGCTGATATATTTAGAGTCTTGCCTCTTACTTTTTTAATTCACTTATCATTTACTTATACCTAAACTTACTTACCTATCTCCTACATTTTACTACGTGTGTCATTTACACATTTAAAAAGAAATTATTCTAAATTTGAATTCTAAATTCGAACGGAAAACTTATTTAAATATCGATTTTCACTTTATTTTCTTTTGTTAAAAACAAAACGTTCGCGCAGAACCTACTTAAACCTCCTTTGTTTCGCTTATAATAATGAAGTGCCGTCTTCTTCCAGTATGCTCAACCCAGCCAATGGTCATCCGAAGAGACTTGCACATATCCGAAGCAGTATGCTGCGAAGTGTCCCGTGTGTCCCGGCGAATGCTTCGGTCCTCTCGTGCCATACGGTTCCTGCAACGCTTGCCTAGGGTTACCACGACAAACATAAAATTAATATTATTCACTCATTTGCATCAAGGTTGGCATTTAAATAAACATAATGTTACAGGATGGCCATTTCAAAGTTAGCATCATTGTACAGTAGCTACTTTATTATCAAATCCACAAATACATTATTTTTTTCTTCTTCTATATTTTTATACTTTTTAGAGAAATGGTAGTTTAACAACAGATAAAAGGTTGTATTCAACTGTAGTGCTATCTCAAATAGATAATTATAATGTCGTCCTTGTCGCAAATGCGCTGGTAGCTATGCCGGAATCCTAACCATAATTCTAAGCCATAATTATTATAATATTTTGCCCCCTATATAAATAACTAATACAAAATGTAACGATTACAGATTATGTGGAAAATAAATGCTTTAACCAAATTTGTAATTTTGTTATAAATATTTGGATGTCATACATTTTGTTTATTTTCCTATTATTATTTATTCCCAAACCTTATAGGTAGGTAGGATGTAAAAAAAATACTTATTAGCTCAAGTCACAAGTGTTAACTCATTAAGCAATAATTCAAGTAAAAAGCTCATTATTCAGTATGAAGGCATGGCGAGTGTTGGCGACTGTCGACCTATTACCGTCTTTATGGTGGCGCGAGCCGTCGCGTCCCCGAGCTCAATCCATTAAGAGGTCGTGCATCTATACGAAGGCTTTACGTAGGTAGTAAGTTCATTGTTTAATGATAATCGAGTGACTGAATTATGACCAATCAAATGTCCTTACTTTTCCTTAGTTTTGCCGTGGTTTTTCCCCATAATTTTCTGAGTAAACTAATCTGATGTAGGTAATCTTATACTTATTTAAAAATTTGCTGTTTGTTAGTCTCGCTAAAACTCGAGAACGGTTGGACCGATTTGGCTAATTTTGGCTTTAAATTATTTGTGGAAGTCCAAGGAAGGTTTACAAGGTGAGTGAACATTAAAAAAACAGCTTTTTTATAGATTCTGAGGCGGCACGAACTTTGTCAGGTCAGCTAGTACTATCATAAAATTATTGCAAGACGTAAGACTGATTGTCCTGTCATAAATTCATGCCGTAGTCTGTGACCTGGGTCGTGACCGGTTGTGGAATGACCAAAATCACTTCCGAAATGTGAGTTTTGTAGAATCGGATCTCGTAGAGGTTGGTAGGTACATGAGATCTAACAAGTTGTAACAGCTTCATGGGCTTCAAAATATTGGCAAGTTATTAAAAAATGTTTCGGCGGAATTCACAGGCTTCGTTAAGGAGATGGAAGGGGACGTTGACTCCCCCTTGTGCTGCAAAAATATTTATGTTACTTATTTAGCTAAGAGTGAAGTGTAAATCAACCATGCTTGTAAGTGTACAAATTACTTTTCCTCTTTCCTAATCCTCTTCTCGCTCCCTCCCTCGGAAATCGGCTGCTCCTCTGTCGGCATCGCCAGTCCTTCCCCGAGGTGAAACTTTTTATTCATTTCATTACTATCCTATACCATTGAAGCCCCAATGTACCGAGGTACAGGTACTATCGAGATAGTGATTCACCAGTTCTTCGGCCAGGTTTTCCCGCTGGCTGTGGACTTGGTACCTGCGTGGTTCCACCGCGCATGCGCCACCCCCACGGTACATGCGCCTCGCGTCGCCGCGCCGTCAGAAACAGTTCAGCCTGCTCCTTTGACGTCACCGAAAACTTAAACCCTGTGATCCTCCTGTCAAACAAGAAATTATGGAATATTCTGGTAAGTACTTCATTATTTCTCAATAAAACCTTCTAAGGAAGTATCTTATAAACCACATTATTCCTGTGAAGAAGAGTTTTGGTTCTCCTCCACTGCGTTGCAGACCATTGCGGAGACAATAACATTTAATGAGCTGTGCTTATCTAATTTTATATCCAACAGGCCTTACCTTACGGGTCCTGTTCTATTTTTAGATGTCTTATGATAGAAGATCAATTGTCAATAATGCGCGCGCCGTGTGTTCGTGTGTCGTGACCTTTCATCTTAATTGAAACGATCCATATCTTTAACTCTACACGCACTTGTACTAACGTCGGTACCAATTACTTAATTGTTTAAACGTTCAAGTCTATAATTTTAAGTTAATTAACTATGTGAAACAAAACTGTGACATGGTCTCAAGAATTTGCAGTAAAAGATCCGGTAAGAAAAAATATTTCTTTGTAAATACCTACTTAAAACAAAAAAACATGTACTCATATTAATACCTTAGTCACATTAATTTACTTGAATACCTATGAACTCCTAAAAATTATGTTACTTACGTGATAAATACTTAAGCGAAGTGTTGAAGGGGTCTCGCAACGCAACAGGTTATAAAAAACCTTCACGTTGCAGAGTTATTTAATTCAGAGGTGGGTATTTGTTGATCGTTTATTGTTATACTTATACGTTATCTTTTTGTTTATTTCCTTATACTTGGGCAAAAAAATAATATTAGCTAATGCTTTTTAGGTATTAATAGGATAGTGAAGAATAAGTGAATGTTTTGAATTCGATACAATGTACCTAATACGACAACATGTTTCTCTAAAAATATTCATTCATTTCTATTAATGTCCATACATTTTGATTAACGTCATCACCCACATTTGAGTGTGTAACATATCTAAAGTACCTAATATAAGATTATCAAAAGGCAATTATGTTTCATTATTTTATTATTTACGTAG
Organism: Lerema accius; assembly: GCA_001278395.1. Taxonomy (NCBI): domain Eukaryota; kingdom Metazoa; phylum Arthropoda; class Insecta; order Lepidoptera; family Hesperiidae; genus Lerema; species Lerema accius. The sequence continues at coordinate 448,662 of LGAG01000689.1, read as the reverse complement.
TAGGTACCTACCTAGGTAGGTACTTCTATCTGCTTAAGCTTTAGGTTATAAGTCATTTTATTCAGTAAATAGGTATAAACATACCTACATACCTACCGGTTTTGGCTGCTGCGCCATAGTCGGGTAAAAAGTTTACTCTTTTTGATATTGCCTTACCTAATAGGTATAATTATGATAAAATGTCTGAAAGAATTTTGTAAAAGATTGTGCCTACTCGTAAGTTTCAATAATTTCACCGATTCTTAGCTCTCTTCTTCTAACAGCTCAACAATAACTGATGGTAAATATAACAGTTACCTACATTACATTTTTACACGACTGCGCCAGAAGAGTAATGATTATTTAATTTATTTGGCACCCTCTACAGCCCAAATCGCTTCATGGGTTTCAAAATATGAGGTGTTATTCGATTTGTCTCTATGTATTGTGAGAGTAACATAGTTATATTCCATAGTTTATTATTTCAGCGCACCCAACCTCAGAAACCTGTTAAGCATTTAGTAGGTATAGGTAATTTTCTATCAACTATTGCATTGTTAATCAAAATTCGATAAGAAACAAGCTTTTTTGCAATTATCACCAAACGCAACGAATTTATAACCAGGGACTTCATACCGGTATGACGTCATAAAATATCATTAAATTTCGGATATTAAAAAATTACAATACAGATATTAATACAGAAATTATTCCTTTATCTTTTATATTCTTGTAGCGTTAAATTTTTGTCACATAACAGAAGATTTGGTACCTATCGGAAAAAATTCGGTTACTAAATTATTGATATTTAATTTCATGAGCTACATCAAAATATGACCTTATAGAGGACTCGCGCTGAAAATGTTTAATGTCGAACGTAACGGAACGGGAGTATCGATCGAGTACAGGAGGGTCTAGCGGCTAGATTGGGGTGGCGCCCCCTGGCGGTGCATCCTGATGCGTCCAGTAATTGGAGGGTATGACCGGTGGATCTCGATTGAAGCACTATTATTGATTTAGGGCGGCGTTTTGGATCCTAGTCTAGCTCGGGACACGGCCCTATGTGGACGTTCGCGTTTGCGTTTGCTAATGACTTTTCATTGTAACAACATGGTGTTATCGAAGGAAAGGTAAGATTAATTAAGTAATTAAAGGTAGATAATAATGTTAAAAATCATTTGATTTGCTCAGATGTATAGTTAATGAAGCTGAGCTTTCTAAATAAGAAGCTAATTTTTTTTTAATTTTAGATTTTTGTATACAGGTTTAATTGTAATTAGCGCAGCACTTCTTGCAGGCAGTCTCTCTACATCAATTCCGACGACATTTGTTCTATCTTAATGATATTGCAACGCACTTATACGGCCTCTTGTTATAGAAGAATCTTTATAGGTATAAGGCAATATATTTATATCAGACATGATGCAATTAAATATCTCACGCAAATTACACAATATCTACATGGAATTTTTCTATTATAATGGTACCTACTTATATCTAAGTTTCTATCACATATAAGCAATTGCATTTCAATTTAAATATTAAAAGAAACTAAGACTACCTTCATGGAGGGTAGATTAGGGCTGTCAGCACTAACAGACATTAAATTTCCCCAAACTTCGGATATTTTGACCAAATATTCGTTTTACCCCTGACATTTCACATTCAAACGCAATTTTTTCCCTTAAATTAGTTGAGTGCGGTATCTGATTTTAAAGAAATGCTTAATTCAGATTTTTTGCTTATCTTTCAATTGGCCGGCATTTTCGGGTTAAAAAGTAACCGAATTTTCCCTGGATGCCCCCCTGAGGCTGAATAAACCCGGGGTAACTCGGACAGGTGACAGCCCTAGTCCAGACAGGCGCAAAGGGACGTGGGCGGTCATGGGTGTTCGTGGGTGGTCGTGGGCGGCCGCGGGAGTCCGGGAGGTGCATCGCTTCTTTCAGTAAATTAGAGCTGCTCGATGTTTCGTGCGCAGTAACAAAAAATGCGTTATTGATTCGGGCGTCTGGTTGGAGCGAATGGGATGCATTTACAGTAGGTAAATATGTGGGAGTGTGACCGTTTCTGGGGCCCGATTCTGTTAACTGAGCTTGCTAACATTGCGATTTTAAAGAGGCTTCTGTTATACAATTTATTTTTGTAATGACATGTTTGTCTATTTTGTATGTATCATAGTCTTAAATTAACAAAACAGCAAACATATCAAGTTGGTCTATACTTTTCTTGGTAATTGATTGTCGGCAACGACGTTGTTGCTTCTTAGTTATACTTTCAAGTAGGTACCTACGTACTCTTTTGCTCTGAGACTGAAATTTAATTTTAATTGAAGCTATATAACAGTTTATTTCGCTATACAACATTTATGAGTCGTAAGCTCGATGTATCCTTAGATATACATGTACGTCATGTACGTCCCAAACATTATCTTTTGTTAATTCATGTTGAAACATCGCGATAGCAAGTGTTGTACCAACAAGGCATATCAGCTCGATAACAACGGCGATAACAAATCAATATTGTTTGGCCACTCGAACAAGACGCACCGATGTTTTGAACTCGACTATTATCGACGTAACATGACGAAAAGTGGTTCAGAGACAAAGAAAATTTGTTATCGCAAATAATATTAACGTTACACGCGATCCAGTGATAGTTACAAAGGTTTTTTCTTCTTAATACATCAAGTAAAGATTTTTTAAAATAATATGACAACTTGGCAAGGTAATCTTTTTGAAAGAACTAGGAATCTAAGGATAAGATGAAGAGTAAATTTAATTTACTGACGTTGGCGTAGATGGAGCTAAATTGGTTAGATTTCGTTCAGCAGTTCATTTACGCTACTTCAGGTACCTAACAAAAATAATGATTCATTCTGTGTTTTTCATTAAGGATAGGCTATTTAGCGCTGATGAGAGCTTGAAAGTAAGTGGCAATGTAGCCTATGTTTTTTCAAGTGACTAGAAATGATCAGGTCCATTTTTTCCAGGTGTTTGAGTATCCACCATGTTCGAGGGAGCAGTCGCCGGGATCCTCAACCGACTCCTGGGCAAGTACGTCCAGGACCTGGATACTGAAAATCTAAACGTGGGCATTTTCTCCGGAAATGTGAACCTGACTGACTTGAAACTTAAGCCTGAGGCATTGGTAATATCTTAAATGTTTATAAATAGCCTAATGTTTATCGTATTTACTTTATTATTGTTTGCTATAATCTATCTTCCTAAAAGACAAGAGGCTTAAGAAAATCTTCTTTATACTACATCTTTTAATTTTTTTGATTAGTTTAACATTGTTATTCAACATTAATTTTGTTCTTAGGTCGGCTCCTTGATTCGTGATATTACAGTATTTTTATTTTATTTCCAGTACGAATTAGATCTGCCAATTGATGTCAAAATTGGTACCATTGGGCGAATAAACCTGCAGATACCATGGTCTGGTCTATACACGCAGCCGGTCGTCATCAACATCGAGGACGTCCTAGTCCTCGTCGGGCCAGCCATATCGAACAGCTACTTTGACCCTGAGAGAGAAAAAAGACTCACTAGAGCAGCCAAAAGGAAAATTCTGCAAGATCTTGAAGCCGAAAGTGAAATATTGAAGGGCCCGCAGAATTTCTTCGAAAGCCTCTTCACAGCTATTGTAAATAATTTGCAAATTTATATCAGAAATGTTCACGTGAGATATGAGGACTCGATCAGCTCAAAAGATGGTCCCCTTGCTTGCGGTCTATGTTTGCAAAGCCTGTCAATCGAAACCACTAATAGGTGAGGTTTCTTATCTTTCATTTGGCGCTAGTGAATTATCTGACTTTCCAACAACAATCAATTATTTTTTCAGTAAATGGAAACCCTCGGTCACACCTCAGAACGCGTCTACCGTATACCAAATGATGCGAATTGAATCATTGTCTCTTTATTGGAATCCTACGGCGACGGCTCTCGATGATACGGAAACTGCGCAAATCACACCGATGCAGTATTACAATTGGAAGCATTACATGCTGACTGGCTTAGATAAGTTTTCTATGCATCATGAGGATTTTGAATTTTGTGAGTCTAGCTTATAGAGAAAATATTTTAAAAGGTTATACATACCATGTACACTTTTTGATTTGTTGTGTGTTGTGACTTTGATTGTATTGTGTTTCAGTGCTAAAACCGGTAACATGTAAAGTAAAAGTATTAATTAATCGATCTGGAGAACCGCGAGTTCCTCGTCTGCTATTAGATGCAGTTCTGCAAGATAGTGCAGTTCAGTTATCAAGGCGACAATACCTTTCTATTGACAATTTACTTGGATCTTTTCAACGGATAACATTAAACAGGTATTAAAAGCTTCTTACATGAATACATACTTGAGTAAATATTGTTTTATGTCCTTCTTATAAATTTTCATCAGGAAATATCGTCATCTCCATCCCGGGGTACCTCTTTCAAAGGACATAAAGAAATGGTGGAGATACGCTTATAACGTAGTCGTAGAACAAAGAGTTCGACCATATACTTGGGCCGCTATTAAAAAGCACAGGGAAAACTACAATATATACAAAAAGACATACAAAAGCACACTACGAAGTCCCAACGATACGGAACTAAAGTTAGATCTTCAGAAATGTGAAGATAATCTTCCTATAATATCAGTTGTGATTGCCAGGGAACAGGCAAAGTTCGAAGTATGTATTTCTGAGTATAAAAAATGTATTATTTGCTTAATTTGTTTTAACTTTAATCCAATATTCCATTAATTCAAGCTGTTAACTCAAGAACCAGAAAGAATAGAAGTAGTTGAGACTGAATTTGACTGGTGGAAGCCAACGAGCTCAGACTGCGAGAGTGATACTGATGTGGAGTCAAAGTTACGAGTAGAGCTTTGTGTGAAGACTGAGAGAAGCAGAAGTCTTTGGAGCCATTTGTCGAGTCCAGAGAAAAAGAGGGTCTGTGAGCTAATAGGGTATGTGGAAGGTGAACCAAGGCAGGACAAATCTAAGCAATATATTGGTAAGATAATAGAAAAACCAGCGTTAGTGAAACTGAAAAAAAAAATTATGTTGTTTATACTCGTATAAAATAATTTATTTCAGAACATAAAATTAATTTAACGTTAGCAAATTGTTCCGTAACGCTAATGAATCGGAATAAGGAAGTACTCGTGTTAACCTTGACCCACTTCCTAGCATCTTTAGAAACTAGACCCTCAGCCAAGGCATATAAGGTGATATTTTCTTTACTTTCACTTTTCAATAACTTATAACATTTTCAAATTAATCATAAGCTTGTAAATATTTTATAGCTATCGGCTCGGGCGGAAAGTATAGTTATCGAAGGAGTGTCGTCAGATGGAGAATTGGTACCACTTTTAACTGTAGAAAAAGGAGTTCCTACCGCTACCAATTTATTAGCCGTGGACATTGAAAAGAACCCTATGACTAGTGAAGCTGACTATGGAATCAGTTGGCTAATGGAGCCAGTTGAATTCCTATACATAGAGGTGCGTAATGAACGGTCACATGAAATACCGGATTATTTAGAAATGACAAATTATTGGTAACTTTTTCGTATTTTAGCATGCCTTTACTGAGCTCATAAACTTCTTCCAAACTCATTCCATGACGTCTGAAGATCTCGCAGAGGAGTTGTCATTAGCAGTAGACAAAGCGACTGCTGTGAGCAGATCAGTACTGGCGTATGCCATTAGTCGGAGGAAGGTTTTCCAGGTCAATGTAGATGTGAAAGGACCTTGTATTGTCATCCCCGAACATGGATGTGTACATAAGTAAGTTATGGTCAATAGTGATTATACTTTCAGTATCAATTGTTTCAATGTTGCCTTAAGATTTACCTATATTATGTGGTTCCTTATTCCCAGTTAAATATTTTAATTTGTTTAGGTCTGGCCGAGTAATGATACTGGATATAAGCAGGATAATTGTAAAATCTGATTTACAACCATCTAATTTAGTGTTGGAAGATGCAACGTGTATGGAATTGGAGGAGAAATTATATGATCGGTTACACGCAGAGTGTTCTTGTCAGGTCCGTTACTATTTTCGGTATAAATATTTTACAGTAAATCTACAGTACCTAATACTTTAATTACACTCAAGTCTGGTTTAATACTTAACATCGCATCATGTATTGATTCAGGTATTGTTCTGTGACTGGACAGAGCCGTGGCGAGACTGTCGGAAACATGCCGACTCGGAACTGCATCTTATACCGAAGATTAAATCACAGTTGGTCTTCTCGAGCAGTATAAAGAAGGACTATAAATTGCTTCCACGGTACATAATCTGGACGTTGATATTGTGTACATACATTGATAGTTCACACAATAGGATCACGTACATCATCTTTTGTTTTTAGGTACAAACTCAACATATCGCTGTCAAGTTTGAAATTGAATTTATCGGATCGAATTATTGGTCACCTTCTCGATTTCTGCGACAATCTTCCGATACCAGTGCCAAATACTGTGCCGGTGTCCTTCATGGATTCGGGAGATTTTGTTGAAGATCTCGAAGACCCAGTACTGGCGGAAGCCCTGGAGTTTGACAGAGTGACCGCAGATCCTGGATATAAGGAGCTGGTTAAGTTGAGGCAGAAGATTGTAGCTGCTTACTTGAGAAGGAATAGGTTAGCTACTTTATGTTTGTAAATACCCCAGTTACCTTTTAATAAATTGAAGACGTGACTAAATATTTCAACAAAATATAATCAACGTATAATTTTCTATTACAATTTATATCTAAAGACCCAAATTTTCTATTGAAACAGTTGAATAACATAGTTTTAAACTTAATATTTTTTTTGTTGTTTTCCAAAAAAATGTCCCAAAAATTAAAATTCTTATTCTTAGAGCACCTGAGACGGAAATAGACGGCGCTGGCGCCCAGTCTCCAATCGCAGACGGGGTGCCTACAGCTGAGTTCAGTGATGAAGAGGTGGAGGAGTACGCTCGATCGGTTGATCTTCCCGGCTTCGATGACAACGTTTCCCCCAGCAACACCATTGGTACCTTGCTGAGATTCATTGTGGGTGAGTACATACTTGTTCTAGCAAAAGTCATGGGTGAAAATTGACGATGTCTTTATCATTTACGTTATAAATAAGAGATATTTAAAGACTGCATATTTGGCAACTTAAGTTAGTAAGAGTCGATTAAGTGTTTCAACATTCATACCTGCTTTGAAGATTCACGCCAAAAAAACTAGTCTATTATACTATTAATTGAACTTAAATAATAGTACCTAATAATTGTATCTATTGAATTTCCAATCTCTACATCATTGCTAATCTTATCTTTTATGGACATTTATGTACCCAACATGTTGCTAAACATAAGTAGCTTTTATCTTTCTTCATACAGAAGAAAAGAGAGGTATTTTAAGGAAGAGTGAAGATAAATAACAATGTTTTTGTCGGACAGGGGAAGCGGTGGGTAGCAGCGGTTACGATACTACCCCCCTCTAACCCAGTTCGATGGAAATATATTCTTCGGAGCTTCAGACCTCGTTGAGCTTTTCAATCCGCTGTCCTTCACATGTCTAACACATTGTATAAAACTTTCATGGGACATTTCTTTAAAACTTTAAAGATATGCGATCCTTGGATTTGGAAATATAGTGTTAATATTTTGTTAATTTATACTTAAAAATTAGTGTTTGTATTATCCATTCCAATGATTCTCTATTTTACCTTTCAATTTCTCATCTCAAATCAAACCTTGGATCGCATATTTTTCTTATTCATGTAACGTGTAGCTTTTGCAGATCGACTCAATATGCCATAATGATCACCACATTTTGAGAGATGGCTCTTTTCAGAACGCGCCAAGTTGATTAGAATGATGGTTATCAATTTGTCGGCGTTTTGATAAGAGCTATTCACTAACATTCATCAATGGAGCTATTTTGGGGATCACGCTTTACTTTGTGTGCTACGCAATGTTTGTCATGATAAGTATTAATGTTAAAGGATTTGTCTCGTGTGTATTTTGTAAATAAAAATAATTTTATCACGATCTCTTATGCTTTTGCCATGAGCTAACTTAATGGATTTTGATTTAAATTTTTAAGTACCTAATAAAAGGTCAATAGTATCTAACTCACACTAAATTTTGACCAAAGCGTTAGTATGAGGAGCATCCATTTCATGCTTGTGTTACGCAATGCTTGTGTCAATCGTCAGCGAAAAAAAATAGATTTAATTTTACTAAAGCAAGAAGCAACAAATTACCCAGTATTATCATCTGCTAAATCCACAATTTTTACAAACACCTATAATTTGATGTACTTTTTGTAAAGAATTGCTCAACACGGTCAATAAGTCTTAAACATTTTCTGCAGGTGAAATAGTGATAAACCTGAGCCGGTCAAGCAACCAGACAGACCGGCCCTACATCATGCTGAGTGTGACCAAGGTGTGTTTGGACGTGGCTCTGATGGAGTATGGACCAGCGGTGCAGCTGGCCGTGGGGCAGGCGTTGTTGACCGACAAGCAGCACCACAGCAGCACCGGACAATACCTCGAGCTGCTCACCAGCAGTGGAGAACTCTTCAACTTACTTTACAGAAAGGTAATGGATTCACATTCAAAGTATTGTACTCAAATATCTATCAGTAATAGTTAATTTGACTAGAAAATCGAAATATAGAATGGGGTCCAGAATAATTAAATGCTATATAGTTAGGTACCTAAAGGCTTTTAACGTAATAATTATTTAGTTTCAAGTATATTTCAAACTTGTCAACGTTTTATTTATATTTTTATCAAGGCTGTATGGAATGATGTCTTGACATAATGGAGCGTGTATAAAAAACATGACAATTATGAGAATAAGCGCGGGAAAAACAGAGGTGCTAGCAGCTTGGTTAAATGTTTAACGTTATAATTAAAATAAAACACATTTATTTAGTGAATATCTAAGCGATTACTTAGAATAAAACTGTTACTAAAATTAGTGAACATAAATATCGAATAAACGGCTCCTTTGACAAAATTACTTGTAAGTTTATCATTCGATAATTCCGTGGGCTTCATAACCATTTTACCATCACAGTTAAAGTCTGTACGCTTTTAATTGGTTGAGGTGGCAATCAGGACCAAATATTGTGTTACAGGTTCGCGCGGACTGTCCAGAATTCAAGTCCCACTTCCATAACGTGGAGCACGCTCTAGTAGCTGACACCGGGCCCGTGAGCCTGCTACTCCATGCTGACGCACTGAGGACCTTGATCAAATATCTCCAGTATATCCGGGACAAGTAAGATTTTATTGGCACTAGTTTAACGCGGCGGTAATTTATTTCGATTTTGCTCAGTAAAATTGATGACATTGGCAGTAAAGTTTGGGCAGTAAAATAAATGAAAAC
>LGAG01000689.1:419694-429938 GCA_001278395.1 Lerema accius | reverse complement strand
CGCGCCGCCGCGCCCGGCCTGCTCGTCTGCGCTAACCCTGAGCGACGCGTCAACTATCGCATGCTGCTTGATGTAAGGATATAGGATATAATAGAATATAATAGATATAAGGTATTAAAAAAAAAACAGACCGCATGATAACGATATTTAGTAGTTACGTTGTAGTAGTACGTTGATCATTCTTTGTAAAAAATTTGATAATTGGCTAGGGTGATATGGAATTATTGTGTACACAAAGATCGAAGAGATTTAGATGGGTGATAGAGATAGGGCTTGCGGCGTCCAAAAGAAAAAACCTAGCTTATGACCTCGTCTATTATTAAGGAAAGTACATCAAACAACTCATAGGTAAATATGACCTAGGTAGGAAATATCAAACCTTCAACGATAACTATAGGTAGTAAATTAAAACTACCGTTCAACAGGTAACGCTATCGGAGCTATGTCCTGAATTAACAAAGATCGTGACATTACTGCCGTACTTCCTGGTGTACAACGACACCAAGAAGCATCTCCGCTTCATGGAGGAGAACGAGGCGGCAGACCTGTGGATAGACCTGGCTCCCCAGCAGTGCACGCCGTTCTGGCCGCAGACAGACTCCATGTCGATGCACTGCAAGTACCGGGACTCCACCGTGGTGTCCCAACACTTCCCCATCGCGAAGAATCACTTTACTGTACTCAGGATGGATAAAGGGGTGAGTTTTTTTAGAGTATATGGCCAGTAATATAGTTTAGTTAAAAAGGAGGTAAATGAAGCAGAAAACGAAAACAAAATTTTATTAAACCGTTTTTTTCTGACGCTGGAACTAACAATGAAAATTAGCAAATTTCATTCCAAGGTGAAAAATTTATTACACAATCCAATAAATTTCGTCTACAATTTTTTTCGGGGTTTATGCATCTTAACTAAGAAATAAATTATTATTTTACACAAATCCATTAACTGATTAGCGATGTATTAAGACCGAATAATCATAATTATTTTTGGTTGGCCCTTTGAGGGTCAGTGTTCCATCATCATGCAGAGTGTACGCAGTTCCTTTAGATTTGTGTGTCCATATGTTGGTGGCCATGAGATGGGCGTCACTTTGCTCCTGGGCTGTAGACACGGGCGGTGCTGGCTCTACCGGGATATTTGTCATAGATGACACTCGGTATTTTTCTGGTGAAGTTACCTGGAAATGGTAAAAAAGTGAACAAAAATTGTATGCTGCGAAAATATGTTCTAAGTAACCCAACTTCTAAATCCACTTGTTAGAATTTTGTAATTTCTAAGAGTTCATGTGTAAAAAGTTTTAGTTTATGCAATTATTAAGATTTTTCTATTTGTTAATAATTAAACTACTTACAGTATAGTGAGGTACTTTATAGGAGTCCACGGATTCCAATTTAGAATGATAGTTCATCAAAGGCAAAGACCCCAAATTTTCAATTTTGTATGAATTTGAATTAGCTTTTACAATGGTTGGGACATTGTTTGTAAACGACGCTTCATAATCATCTTCTCTCAAATTTGTTGGTTTTGGCAAGAGTTCTTCTTGCATGAGACTGCTATCAGTAAAAATATTAGCACCATTACTGTTTTCATTCCTTTCTTGGTTTTCATATGGATTAAGATGGGAAAATGGTTGACTCTGCATAATTCTATCGGTATCGGGTTGTTTATTCAATTTCGCATGATTTTTATTAGTAAATAATGCTGTCGGTGCCATTTCAGAAAATCTTAAGTGGGATTGCTTTAAATCATTTGTATTAAGATAACTGTACTCAATGTTGTTGGGTCTAAAACCTTGTTGGGCACTCATAAAAGTTGCTTGATGATGAAATTTATTGTCATCATTTAGTATTGAAACATTATCGTTAAATATAAATTGACTTTCGTCTTTCTCTCTTTTATTAACAACGTCATTAGACCTTTCATACAATGGTGCTCTCTTTTGTTCGTTAGCGAAATCTACTATGTTATCCAAGTCTTGTTCCGACAGAAACTTCATTACATTATTTATATCCTCGTTCCCTAGTTCTTCGTTTATAGGTCGAGTGCTACTAACCTTGGGTCTGTAGTTAATTGGTCTGTTGTCTTCGACTACATAATATCCGGGTGGTGGCGTGTAGGAAAATGGTCCCTTAACTGGATAATACATCGATGGTCTGTTGTAGAATCTTGAAGATGGATTCGGGTAGTATTTAGCTCTCTTGATTCTGACGTATTCTTCACGACGACACCCCTGGCATACACTGCGCGTCCTTTCACTTTTAATTTCAATCACAACGCACATTAGGACTAGAAAAGTAACGTAACCGAGCTTCATCGTGTTCGCTTTGTTCGCCAATGGCTCTACTGATAACTGAAGGAGTGAAATTTTGTGTCATTTCTTATAACCGGAGTTGAAAGCGGTACAGTGTAAATCAAATTAGAACCTGTATCGTGCTCGACTCATAGTATGCAAACATGTGAGTGTTACCGCATTTCCTGTGTAATACCGTAATATACGAATTACTAGGTGGTTACTTTCATTTGTAACGATATTTCGAATATTTTGGGCACGCGGGCGCGGTTGGAAAGTGAAGGTGACCGGCAGTGCCAAAATTTCTTGAGCGTTTCTGTGCAAATTCGGAGGCCATTGGGCGATTATTAAAAACTTCCGACACATTGGTCATAAAACTAACCATCCTAAATTAAACGCTATTGTATTTTACAGCTAAAATCTATTTTCTGTTTGTCTATCAAATAAATGTAGCGGAACTAGCAATTATTCAAATTAGTAAAAAACTGTATCACACAAAAAAAGTTCGATGCATTAATTCAACGCCTACGTCAAAAGAATCGCAACCACCGCTATAACTTTTACGTAATTTATTTCACAGAGCGCAATATGTGTAGAAGTGACTGGTGGTACCGTCAGACCTTTTACGATCACGTTCAAACCGTACACAGCTGGCGATGCACCCGTTCGGATAGACAACCTCTGTGACGACCTGTTTTTGAAACTGCACCAGGTATGACGAATGTCCCTATCTGTATAGATGATGATCAAGTCATTAAATCAAAGTATAGTCCTTATGTTTATTTCTGTGTCAATTATTGTAGGCAGATTCAGGACAAGTAGCATTACTGAGTCCATACCAATCTATGTTGCACACCTGGGATGACCCTGCCAAGGAGAGGAAACTAATATGGAATCTTTATAACAATAAAGGGAAAGGATTCGAAGCTGATTTCTCGGCAGATGGGTAAGGGAAACCTTTGGTAAATAGCTACTTACTACTTAATTCTATTCTATCACTTCATAAGCTATATATTTTCGACAGATTTGGAGAAGAGAAAGTAACCTTCCACTCCGTCAAACATCAAACACTGGTCGCCACCAGTAGTGTCACCTCTAAATTATCATCGACGCTCAAAAGACTTACTCCAAAATCGCCAGAAGCTCATTCCTCGAGCAGTGATGACTCCGACAGCTCGGACCTAACGGAAAGACGGAGAAAGAAGATGAGAAAAGACAAGGTCATAATATACTGGATCTCTTTCATGGAAGGGTATCAAAGAGTGTTTGCATTGGTGCAGGATGAAAGAATAGCCCAACAGTATAAAATGCGAATCAACGCCGAGAAAAGTAACTACGAGGTGTACATGTCGTTAGCTAGCATCGGCGTATCAGTCTGCGTACAAACTAGTTCAGGAGTAAAGGAATTATCCTACATAAGTATTACAGATTCACTTCCGAGATGGGAGATTAATGTTAGTGATAAATGGAAGAAATTAGCACCGGACGTTACGGCATGGACCGAAGAGAAATATCAAATGGAACAAAAGAAGTGTCAAGTGAAAGAGTACATCGAAATTGATTTCGAGAAAATGCAGATGACGAAACCGTTCTTTTCGGAGTTGAGACGAACTTACAATCCCGGCGTTTGGATGCAATTGCGAAAATCGGACACACACACGTACTGCCATCTGAAATTGCATCGATTCCAAATAGATAATCAATTGCACGATGCAGTGTTCCCAAGTGTGCTATACCCAGCACCCACAGCACCTCATGTAAAGTCCAAAGATATCAAACCGAGCATAGAAATAGTGACTCTAAAACAATATAGACCGTCTTTCAATCAAGACGTGTACAAGTATCTCAAGATCCTGGTACAAAGTTACTGCGTCAATTTAGATCGTGGGTTCGTCAATTACGTGTTCGAAATTTTGAATCATTGGAAAGTAAAGGAGAAACCGGCTGTGAGGCTCAGAGCTGATTTAGCTCTAGTCCATATGCCCTTGCCTGTAATAGCTATGAAGAATCAAACGAATGCGCAGAAGAATATAGTTTTCGAGTATGTCCACTTGTCCCCAGTCAAATTAATCCTTAATATGTCGTCGAAAGGTTACGGTCCAGAAAACACGAGATTGGAAACTACCGGCAAAACTCGTTTGGGAAATCAGAAAGAAAATAGGCCTAAGCTTTTTAATAGTGACCTGCTGGAGTACTTGTTTAATTCTTGGGCCTCTTCCTTGTGTGATATGAGAGACGTCGTCATAAGGTTAGTTAGAAGTCCTTACTATCGATTATTATCATAATTATGTAACAGTTAATTATAGATTGCTGTTAGATTACTCCACTGAAAAACAATCCACAAACACATTGTTATAGTCAAAATCATAAAGATTTTCAGAAAAATGTCCTCCAAAATGTGTGAATCGATGTTTATAACTTCTAGGATGGGTTATTTGGAATTGAAGAATGCGCCAATAACAGTTCCAGCCCTGATAGACACCGCGTCTCGACACTATTGGATGCAGTTGGTGCAGCAGTTCTACGTGTTGGTGTTGGGATTGAATATCCTCGGGAATCCTTACAGCTACATAGGCGACTTTTCTAAGGGACTCAAACAGTATTATGAGCCTTGTTTGGTGAGTTACGGTAGAGCATTAGCACTCGTCACGCGCCTATTATACTTTTACCTTTTTAGAGGATGTATTTTCATGAAACCTTACATAATGCTCTTTCTATATTTGGAAGAAACTCCTGTACAATGTTTCCACGGTTTCACTTTGTATTCATCAGGTCTATAAGCATTTTGTTACGTGATTATTTCTTTATAGGGTCGGGCCTGTCCTCTGGGAGCGTCAGACACATCGCAGCAGCTGCTACAAGGAGCCAACCGGCTGCTAGGTTGTTCTAGCGACGCCTCGCAGTCTTCTATCTTCGAAGATGCTCTTCGGTTGAGACCTGCTAAGAGACGTACAGGTGATTAAATACTATGGCAATGTTAAATTGATTAACACTAGCCAAAATGTTTTACAGGGCCCATATTTTCTTTTCTTTGTACTTCTTTGCACATGTATTTATTGTCTTCTCCATAAAAAAATCTTAATCGCAGGTGAAGACGGCACTGTCGTGGACGACTTGCCGCGAGCTATCCTGGAGGATCACAAGACGAATGCCACGAGTGTAATGCTGGCCGTCACCGGACTCATGGCCAAGTCTGATTTCGGTAAACTTCAACCACGTACATTGTCTATGAAACAACTGTAGGTTTGATCTATTTACACGATTTGGCGGTACGAGTTATTAAAAACTTCTGAAGTGTCATGACTGCTAGAAACATAACATCTAACATCTAATTAAAATTGCTAGTAATTCTAATTTCTAAATTACTGCTAATATGTACCCGATTGCGCCAGAAGTAACTAGGGTAATTTTTTTCGAGCGTCTATGTATGTCATATCTTTGGAATATTCTACTGCCTACACATGATTTCAACATTATAAGATTTGATTCGTCTCCACTGTGGGACTGATTTTAACAGGGGTTTTTGTATTCCTATTAATTACTTACTACTAGTTATATTGCATGTTTTTTAACAGCATGTGTTCTAGGACTCTGGGTTGTAGTTAATTAATGGTATTTATCTTCATAATGCATATCATCATCACCACACAAGGCATTTAACATTAATATTTACCAGTTACACCTTATTACGTTTTTAATCTGGCATTGCCTGTTTGTGAATGTCTATTGGATGTAATGTAGGTAGTTAGTACAGTAATTGTGTCGTGTTGGTTCATTGTCAGATGTGATACTCATGTCATTTTCTCGTTTTCTGTGGCTGTTGGTGTGGAGTAGATGAAGATTATCCTCTTCTCAAATGTAAGTTGCACTGCATCCATTTAGTTTTACTGTGCTTGTTTGGTTTTGTTCTATACTGTTACCAATACTTTTACATCTGTTGTTGCTGGGAATTAGTAACCACTTCAATGTTAAGATCTACCTACTTAATATTCTTTACAAAAATGCCTATTAATAGGTATACTTACTTAAGTTTTTTCTAGTACGTGCCTATTTAGGTAGGTACCTCTAAAAATGACATTGAAGTGTAAAGCAAATTAAAGTTACATAAAAAACTTCCTACCATCCTCCTTGCATGATTTCAAACATGACCCAGGACCCTGTTCGAGAATCGAACCCTGCAATTTGCTTTTTACACATTTATACCGTAACTACCAGGCAAGTTGGTGTTGAAAACGTATACCTATTAACTACGTAGGTAATATCTTCTCATACTTATACCTTGTTTAATGTTAGACGTGTGCTGCAACGCGGCGTTCTCTGCATTCGAGAGCCACCTGAGTGTGGACAGCGCCGAGGCCGCGCTGCGAGGCTGCATCGAGGACAAGGGCGCTCGCGGCGTGGCGCGCCGGAGACTGCCCAGACACACCGCGCTCGCTGAGGTAATCAATATATGGTAGCTTAGAATAATGTACAATTTAACAGGACCTAATTAAAGTGGTCAGTAACTTAAAAATCCCAGCAGTTACATTGAGCAGTGGAAATAATGAGTTGGGCAGTAAAATATTTTTTGGGCAGTAAAATAAAAAGTGTGGCAGTAAAACATGAGCAGTTTTAATTTATTTTACTGCCGAAAAATATATTGATTACTGATCGTTTTCATTTATTTTACTGCCCAAACTTTACTGCTAATGTCATCAGTTTTATTGACCAAAATCGAAATATATTACCGCCGCGTTAAACTAGTGCCATTTAACAGGACCTAATAACCAACTAACAGTCCCTCTTTAGTCCTACACGAAGTTTGTTACTATATCCATGTATGGCAGGGGTTAGTGGCCTTGGTGGCACTGTCAGCTCGTTTGCTATCTTAAAACCATATAAAATTTTTACAATTTGTTATGTCAATACTTTTATTATAATTGTGATTATACTCGTTTATTATCTGAAAATAAATTAACTTTACTATGCGTTAGTCATTTCGAAACATGATTCGAAGGACCAATAATAATATTGGGAAAAGTAATCGTAAACCTAGGATCGATACCTGACAGTGATTTGCATACTGCAAATTGACCTTTAATATAGCAGTTTTTAATAGCCTTTTGCTACATAAGATTATCTGTATAATTAAGTCTTGTCTGTCAGTTGTCGGTGTATCATCTTGTTTGGTTGTCGTCAGGGTCTTCGTCCGTACAACGCGTACGCGGCGCGCGGCGCCGTGCTGCTCGCGCAGCTGCGGCGCGGACTGTACGCGGAGTCGGACGGATACGTGGCGCACGCGCACATCGCCAACACTACCACCTTGCTCGTTTCCACTCAGTGAGTTCCACATTTCAATTTTAAATTCGTGCTTAAAGTAGTCGATTGTCTATTGGGTACTCTATTTTCTAGTGGCACGGCAGTGCCCTCGCCATGTCGAGCAAAAAATCTGGTGCGGCCGAACCGTCTTTTTCTCGAAGCATTTCAAGCCTTACTCTACTACTCTGTAACTCTGGTTGGGATAAAACTAGAAGCCAGTTTTTTTTAGCAACCGAGCAGGCATTGTATAAACACGGTATATTACAAATTTCATTTCATTTGAACGAAGGTTTTAAGTATCTTCGTCCATCAAAAAATAAGTAACGTGTGTATAATAAACTACAGGAGTAAATAGATAATTGGTTTAATTAATCGAAAGATTGAATGCGTCAGCAACTATACTTTATTGTAGGAAGAGATCGGTATTTAAGTTAGCGTATGCACCTCTGGTTTAATTTATCTAAGACCCTGGCTCGTTATTCCAGGCACATATTTCTGATCCGCACGACGAGTGACTTCGGCGCGTGGCACATCGAGTGGCTCGTGCAGCTCGACGACCTCATCGGCGTGCCGCAGGTGAAGGGGAACCAGCTCGTACTCAATATAAAGCAGGTTGGTTCATTAAAACATCTTAATTGGTTTTTTGTCCGTTTTACAGAACAGAATAGGTACCTAAATTTTCTGTTACTAAATTAATCAGAACAGGTACCTAGTACTACTAAACTAGCAGTTGGTACCTTAGTACATAGTCGTAAATAGTAGAGATGCATTTTTTGGAGTACCTAACGAAAATTTTTAACATCACAATCGTGAATGAGAACTAATGAAAGCTAACTTAAAGGCTAACTATAAAAACATTTTTTTTACATTTCTCCAGGACGAGCTGGTGAATTACTTCTCAACCGACGAAAAAGTAATTGAGATCAATGACGAAGAAGTTCTCCGATGGCTGCAGAGTAAGATCGAATGTGCTGTGGTGCACACCTTGGAGGACAAGCGATGTTCTGATGGCTTGTCGTAAATAACCCTTCACCATAACTATTTCACGTTCAATTTTATCTACCAATAGCTAACTTGCTGTAAATTGCAGCAATTGCTACAGTAAAAGATGATCTATTCACCCCACAATATAGAGATACTAACAGTAGTAAATCTCCATAGTGAGCGCGCACACACAGGACACATCACAGATGAAAAAATATTATCTGAGACTTCGGAACAAATGAACGTAGTAAAAAAAAACATAACGTACTTACGAAATGATAACGTTTCCCGGTACATTGGTCGATAGGCCGTGCTCTGTGACATACGGCAAAACGTAAAAAAAATTACTTCATTTTTTGTTCTGATGACTCAGTCTATACATTTTTTGGTCTGAAGGACACATAGACTTTGTGTACAAAATGAGGATTTCGGTTCAATATCGGATGTTTTTAGAACAAAATCTAACGAACAAAACGAACCACCACGAGTTTTACTACTGTTAGTCTGTCTGTATTGATACATTCAGTAAGGCAAAATGAAAGAACGGTTGCACTTTAAAGTAAATTGCTGATGGTATTCGTAGTAAACTACTATACGCCAAAACATACGATCGCAAGTATAACTACTGTCACCCGCTCGATACTATAGATAAATATTATTATTACGTTGAATATAGGTTCGTGTTTACCTTGGCTTAGTGGCTATTTTGCAGTTGTGAAAAAAAAATCGATTTATTTTATAATAATGTTTATTTTTATGAGCTAATAATACCCAAATTGTATGGCATATCTACAGTATTTTTTGCAGATGAGGTTCATATTTTGGTTTAGGATTTTAATCGGTTATTATTCATGTTTTTTATGCCTTCTAAAAGGAAAATTATTGTAGATGTTTATAGTTATCTCTTTACACATCACTAATTATGTTAAATTTGGAACTACGAGACACATTATCGCATCATTTATGTATTATATAAAAGCCAATTACCATTATTCCTTTTCGTATTTTTATCTTCTGTGTTGACACATAGGTAATAATAAGTAATTAAATTAATATCATAATAACTTTAATGGTATAAAGCACAAAATAAGTATTTTAACTAGACCTATGTTTAATTATACAATACATTCTACTCATTAAAGCTGATCGTTTCTATAATACTTCATTAAAATGTATTATTTGACTATTTACAATGCCTTAATTATTATTTGATCTCGCAACGCTAGTCATAATTTAATCCACTATTTAATTTTAGAATTAATACAAGATATGGATACTGGCATTCTAATTTTCTTTTTAAAGCGATATTTAGTAAAAAACAAAAAAAAAGGTTTATAAATAAATTAATCGGTGTTTCGTAGTTATTGTAGTAGCGACCCACTTGGTTTAAATGTGTAGTTAAGATGAACTTTAAACTGAAAACCTTCTAGGTACATTCTACATAATTACATCACATTATATGAGATCTTATTTTTTTACAATTCATGGTTAAAAAACAAAAATGTTAATTTGCTGCCTTCTGTTGTTAGACTTCATCTATGGGTTATTACACGGGGTTATTATGTATTGTCTATGACGTAGACTCCCTATCTTTTAGAAATTATAAGTTGAATTAAATATAAGTGCTTAAAGTTTAAAAAAATTAATTAGTAACTGTTATTAAACATCATT
>LGAG01000689.1:404806-419517 GCA_001278395.1 Lerema accius | reverse complement strand
ATAAGCTTTACGTATCGAGATAATAGACAGTGGCAGTCTTACCCCGGTGGCAGTCTTACCCCACCTTACCTTATTGATATTTGCGGTATACCTACATATATTGTTGTAAAAAAAGTACGGAGTAGATTTTGGAATGAATTTCAACTTTCTCAAAGTACCTACTGGATGCAATAAAGACGCATACACTGAATGCCTGCAATCTTATTTTTACACTTTCTAATATATAAATATAGTTACGCTTATAAAAAGGAGTAGATATATGGATATATTAATATTATTTACAGCTGAATTTAGTCTGCGATGATAACTTGGGTTTCATAAATGCCGTCTTAATTTGCATACCGTATTTAATGTGTACTGTGTAATAAATAAGTAACCAATCCAATTTTATATATATCTAAGAGATTTATATGTCACAAATGCATGCTAATTAAAAATTATTGTTACATAATAAAGCTCGTTGTCTAATATTGATGTTTAGTCTCCGTCATTCGTGTATTATATTTACCGTTAGCCAAAGTTTGAAGAACGTTGATACGTTATTGTTATGTATTTATTTTTAATCTATTTGGGAGTAATCAATAAAGTCAAATTGTCACTCAAAAGCACCACGTAGTCAGCGAAAAAAAATTGCTTTTTATTGTAATAATAATAGGCACCATTGGATCATGATAATTTAACTCCATAAATTCATGTTAGTGATGGAATTGAAGATTGTTTTGTTGAATTATCCATTTTACAGATTTATATACAAATGGACCTTCTATTATACATAATAAAGTTGACTCTTTATTCAGAAGTTTACTGCGCAACTTATTTATTATACATAATAGTAGTTTAAATTAATATACTTAGTTGTTGTCAGTAAAAGAAATTGCTTCGATTTTTTAGTGCAATAATTCGTTTTGTACCTCAACCATAAAGAGTAAATGTTGTAAAAAAATGTCAATGGAATCATCAATGAATGTTTTTTAAATTGAGCAAATAATAAATGTTTCAATAAATAATATGTGATTTTATTTCTAGGGTAAACAATTTTATTAATGAGGTGGAAATTAAATTAAAAAAAACTTTTCAGACCTTTTTATTTGTAACAAATGGTATAGGATCAAGTCCTGTAATTTACAGTAGATATGAAAAAGGATTATTATTACAACAATTTTTGCAGATATTTTTGATTATTCTGAATTTTCTCCACTAGAACTATAGTCTCCAACTAAAGAAACTCCTCTGTTATTACTAATGTCTATCAAATTTAAATCTTTTATGGACCCCTCGTTACATTCTTTCACATCTTTGTCTTCTTTTTTAAATCTTGCCTTTTCTTCATCTTCATTATCATTATTCTTACTTTCTACTAATTTATCCTTATCTTCATTTACTGTAACACATTTTTTCTTAATTTTACAATCCATTATATCTCCTTCAATATCATTACTCAATTTATCTTCTATCTTGTCTTCTTTAATGACACTTTGTGTTTGAGCAACTTTTTTATTCTTTATAGTAATACCTAAGGCATTTCTTGATAAAGGCTTATTTTTACCATCTTTTTTGAAGCCAAAACCTGTTGAGCCACTTGAACTGGGTAAAGCCGGACTGGTAAGGATCTTATGTCTGGTTACACTTTGCTTCTCTTCTATACTTCTAGAAGGCTTCAGAGCAAGAAGTGAAGCCATATTTCTATCTTCTTCATTCTCTGGCAGAAGATGAATATCTAGAGAAGACCTTGCTTGGAGCAGCCTGTCATTTATTGCTGATTCTTCTAATTCTTTTCTCCTTTTCTAAAAAGAAAGAAAAATTAGATCACATATTGGCAAAACTTTAGTGTTGATTTTAATTGATTCTTGAAGATCATTTCTTATGCTTTAATTTGTATAATTGATAAAATTAGTGCTCACCCTGAAGTTCCGACGTAAACTGCAATTAGCTTCATAATCATCTTTCCAAACCACCTCATTCCTTCCAACCAGTTTGCCGAGACGAGGTTTCTCCAGGTTGGCACCAGTCGCATCACCAGTCTTGTGCTCCAGTTTGAACATGGCATCATCAAATAGCCGTTTCTGTGTTTCCTTGGTTTCTGGCACAATCTGGCCATTTTCTGTGGGATCCCATCTGTTCTCCTGCCGTCTGGCACCAGAGACAATGACATAATCCAAATTCTGGAATAAAATGGGAAATACACTTATTAATATTAATTGAATATATTTACAATTACCAAGGAATTTGTTTAGTAATAGCAAAAATTAATACTATTGTAATAAACAATGTCAGAAATAGCATAACTAGGAATCAGGGTGTTAACTGAAATAGTGACTTAGTTGCTAGATCACCTATAAGTAAACTAATTTACTTACACCAGGATCAGTCTTGATTTCAAAGTGGTTATCGCACAAGTGACACTTCATTCGGAACTGGTACACAGGTGTACTGTAGTACATTCCGATTTTCTTCTTCTCAGCATTGTACCGCACTCCCATCCCTATGTGGTTTTTGCAGCCCTCGCACCAGATGTTGTAGGGCATTTCAAATCGGATTATCAAGATCCCCATGTGTAACTTCCGAGCCCGTTCACGAAGTGCATGAGTTCCCAAGAATTTGTTTAACCCCCCGACTCGAGGGTCGAAGTCGGGGGGATAGTAGAGGTTCTGACCCTTCCGCTCTCCCATTTTGAAGCTTTAAGCCTGAATAAAAAAAAAGAACTTATTAACTTTATGGATCATATACAGTGGAGTAACATGTGCCCTGCAGTAGCCGCTAATAACACTGTGCATGATTTGTTTTTAATTACTATACAGATACAAACTGAATAACGGACATACGAGCAAATAAGAAATCAAGTACCTTCACAACGTATTATCTAAACAATTTCTTTAAATTCACATTAACACAATTGACAATATGACAATTACATAAAAATATTATGACATAATAATTACACCACATGACATTGACAATGACAACTAATAATGAATCCACAGAGCACTACACACTATCTCAAACAAAAACCAAAACGGTCTCTGTATTTTATGGTACCATTTACGAAGGACGTCACTAAAGTCCACAGATAAAAGAGTCATCAATATAGAAAACTCATTCATGAAATCATTCAATCACTCAGTCATTTTTTACAAATGTCGGGCGAGTGCTTGTGTGTGGTTCCAGGGTTGTTTATATTTCTATTTTTGCGAAAATAAAACCGTGCCAACACAGAAATGTATCGCATTTAGTTCCTTTATTACCTAAACACAAATGTCTGATCCGTTTTTGTGACCCATAATATTAGTATTAATGGGATACGGAATTTTTGAAGATGTGAATATTTCTTTGGGTTTGGCTTTGTGCCATAGCAATTCTTCGTGCTCAATTCACAGTTTTACGGAAACCAGTCGAGATGAAGTTCTCGTTTCTGATAGTGGTGTTGTTTGTGGAAGGCTCCTGGGGTTACTGTCCGTCTCTGTGCGTGTGTCGAAGTAATAAATCAGGAGAAGTGGTGGAGCCGCTTCCAGAAGAACTGTTGAGGCTAAAGTGTGGAGGCAGTCCAGCTCAGATTACGGAGCTCAAGGAAATCGATCTCAGTAAACTGTGGACTGTTGTTGTTAGCTTGTAAGTTAATGTTTAATGATCCCATACATCCTACATTGCTGCTAAACTATCTTCGTCATACATTGAAGGCTTTAATAATTCTTTATGTAATTTTTTTCAGGAACTTATCGGGAAATGCTATCTCCACTCTGTCTAGAGAATTACATTTACCAAACTTGCAGAAATTGTAAGTAATTTTGTAAAATAAAAAGTAACTAATATAGGTAATGGAGAACAATTCGAAGACCTACCAATCATAAGTAATTAACTGGCATTTAGAAGCATATTGCTAGTTTTGTAACCATTAATTATAATTAATTTATTGAATTGAAACTGAGTTTAGTAAACTTGTTCAACAGTTAACAGTTTGGCAATATTAATGGGAGTTGTGTGCCAAGATAATTAGCTACAGAAACATTGTTCTTGAATACAGTTTATTTTTGTTTTGGTGTAATACAATGTTATTGTTGCCAGTACTTCCTTTTTACCCAACTGCATATACAGAGGGTAATGATTTTTGAGCATATAGTATGTCCAACTCTTTGGCTTACCCTAAAAAAAAACAACTTATAGGCCCTATAGTGTAGGGTGTCATTGTGAGTGAATTAGGCGACATGTTTTTCTTGAAATCCCCCTTCAATTGTCAGCTTAGTTACTTTAGTTTTTCTCTTCTTTTTGACTTTATTTTATGATAACATCATTGAATTAATTTGTAATATTTTTTTTAGGGATCTCAGTCGTAATCAAATCAACCTCATTGAATCTGATGCATTCTACAACATGACATCTCTACAAAGGTTGGACCTGTCTCACAATCAAATTAGCAATGTGTATAAGGAGATGTTTAAAGGACTCGTCAATCTTGAGCGACTAGTTTTATCACAAAACCACATATCCGTTTTGGCGGCCGGTACTTTTGACTACCTTGTAGGGTTGAAACAACTGTAAGTATTTAAAGTAAAATAGTATTAGTGTATGGATGGGATTGTAACTTTAAGGTAACTAAAAATATTTTTGTGTACTGTAATTTTTTCTATGGTTTACCTTAAGGTGGTTTTATGAGACTTAAAACTGTTTACGTAATCTTTATGAGCCATAAACAAAACAAACATGCATTTAGCTCTGCTATTTAAAATTTTGCAACCTAAACAAAAAAATACTCATAACAGATAACAAAAAAAAATTTCCTTTTACTACAATGTTATATATCAATGATTTTATTTTCAGAGATATAACACAAAATCCTTTGATATGTGACTGTGAATTAATTTGGGTCGGAGATTGGGCTCGAAACACCAGTGTCAAGCTAGTAGGTAATGCTAAGTGTGCATTTCCCGAGAACATGGTAAACAATACTATTAGAAAGTTAAAAAACTACTTGGACCTGCGAACTTGTGGCAGTGTTCTACCCTCTAACACATTGATTGTGAAACCTGAAAATGGACAAGTTGTATTCGAAGGTGATACACTACGGTTGACTTGTAATGCACCATTTGCATCAGTACTAGCTAATTATGAGCTAAAATGGATTCATCCGATGCTTGAGATATGTGATGTGAATGTCACAAACACAGATATGCAGGAGGAAGGAGTGGCTGAAACCACAGTTTATTTCCCAAACATAACAAGCCATCATATGGGCAATTGGACATGTATGTACAAGGACCAAAATCACATAAAACGCAACCATTCCATAGAGGTTGTGGTATTGTCAAACAATACTCGGTACTGTGAGACGAATACCACAATAGATAACAAAGGTTTATACTCCTGGCCTCAGTTATTGTTGAATCATACAGCAATAGTACCTTGTCGGAGTGGCGAGGGCATGGCATATAGGTACTGTAACCCAACTGCCAATGGAAATGGGACCTGGGGACCAGCTAACACGACAGAATGCTCGTATATCAGTAATGTGACGAAATTACTGCAGCAGTTTGCTTTGTTGAACGTCAGTCTGGTCCAATATTCAGCGCTGAATGCCACTGAGAGACTAGCGATGTTAATTCAGGAGAAAACTTATCCGCTGTCTGAAATAAATGATCCAGACGATGTGATGTTCATTGCTCGGGCTATAAGGAATTACATGCAGTATATTGCTGAAGAGAGAGACTTAGGTAAGAATTACAATCAAATATTTTATTTTGACTGATAATGACAAAATTTCTTCTGTGCCTCCAACTGTCATAAAGAGAGCATTATTGTTAGTTAACATGATTACAACTTGCCCAGAGATTATCGTTAACATTTTTAAAATGGACGTGATATGAGTTTGATTTAAAATCATAAGTATCCAAGTCCATTATAACATGTTAACATTTGCAACACAACAGCTCCCAGTATGTAGCCTACCTGTCGTACAATCAGCCAATTTGCTCATATAACATAAATATCGACATTCATCTACTAATTATCTCCAGGGTCATCACTACTGGACGTGATCAGTGCGTCGATGAACATATCAACGGCGGTGATGACGAGCGCGGAGGCCAAGTACGGCGCCGCCACCGACCTCATGCGCGCCGCCGAGGAGATATCCGCCCACATCAGCGGAGTGCAGGGACATAAGGTAATGCTTGATTGGTTTATCGGCATGAGATTGTGGTTAGTATTCTATGCCGCCCCAATACGTCCAAAAGTTTTTTTCTTTAAATCAATAATTATCTATACTAAAATATAAAGCTGAAGCGTTTGTTTGTTTGAACGCGCTAATCTCAGGAACTACTGGACCGATTTGAAAAATTATTTTAGTGTAAGATAGTCCATTTATTGAGAAAACTTATAGGCTATATATCATCACGGTATGATGAATAGGAGCGGAGCAGCAAAAAAAAATTTTTCAGAAACGAGAAAATTACGCGGGCGGAGTCGCCGGCGACTTTTAGTTATTTATAATGCCCCAACTATCCTCATTCAATCATTTACTTCACTCACTCATTCTTTTACCCCACATCCTAATCGCCCATTTATTTGCTCATCCATTCATCCATTCACTCGTTCTCCAGGTGAACCTAGCAGTGGAGCGGTTCCCAGTGCGCGCGGGGTTCGCGGGCGTGACGTGTGTGTGGCACCGCTCGCCGCCCGCGCCGCCGCGCCTGCACTGTTCGACTACCAACCGCACCGTGGCGCCACTGTTCACCGTCTCGGACGCGCTCATACACGCCAGCGTACAGGTACTGTTTCATACTGCTTGATACTTGATTATACTGTTTTATGTGTGTGCAATAAGAATTGATATAACGTTATGCACTCATAGCCCCACAATAGGGTTCCCTGTGTCTTGGGTGTCGTGGACGAAACAGAAGCATTAACATACTCCCAGTCTGATCATTTAAATTTCGAACGAACCCACGATCCTTTGAACGGCAATCCTGCATGGTAACCGTTGCGCCACACGGGTCGTCAAGAAACAAACATTTCTGACATTTGGCACTTCAACACCCTCACACACCCCACACTTTGGATGTTATAATCATCATTTGAGTGAATTAGATATTGTAGTGAAGTGTGTTCTAGCTCTGATTGTATCTCCATTACTAAAAAGTAACTTTCTTGGTAATGAATGTAATGTGAAGTAATTTTTTAAGAACGCTTTATATATCTATCCATCGTGAGCGTGACATAGCTTACATATTTTGTTTATAACAGCGCCTCTAACCCCAATTTCTTTTTAAATTTAATGACTTACTTTTAATTCCCCAGATTCCTACGTCATTGCTGTACAGTACATCAGACCCGGACGTGGATCGCGAGCTGATCGTGTCGGTGTTCGCGGACGCGGCGCTGTTCCCGCGGCTGCCGGCGCAGGACGACGACCAGCGCCGCGGACACCGCTCCAAGGACTACTACGGACGGAGCACGAAGAGGGAAGATATGAACATGGAGATCACCTCGCCTGTGCTCGGATTTCAGCTTAGTAAGTACTTTTAGTGAAGCAAGGGGTCGCGGGTTCGATTCCCGCCGGGGCAGATGTTTATATGACAGATTTGTGTTGTCCATGCCACCCGCGACACAGAAAATCCTATGGGTATGAATGTGTTAGCGTTTATTTATTTACGAGGTTTTGCCCTCAGCTTGCTTGCGGAAATTATAGTTTTGCGGTGATATTTACCCCCTTAAGGGTTGAATTTAAAAAATAGTTGAATTAGGTTTTTCATCTCTTTCAACCATAAACCCAAATACCAATTTTAACATTGCTTGCTTTAAAATTTGGTTAATATCCATGCAAACTTTCATCCCCTATTTCCCCCCCTTAAAGTTTGAATTTCCAAAAATCCGTTCTTAGTGTTCCCCTACACTTTATAAGGAACCTCTGTGCCAAGTTACATTGTTCCAGGTCTATTCGTTTAGGCTGTAGCGTGTCTGTCAGTCAATCATCATTTTTATTAAGTATGATGATGTTAAACGTGGTGTGATGTCAGCAGGCAACGTGTCGCTGGGCCAGGAGCTGCTGGAGCCGATCATAGCGACGGTGCGCGCGCGCTCCGTGGGCGGCGTGGACGGCCGCGCCGCCGTGTGGGACCCGCGCGAGCGACGCTGGACCGACAACGCCTCCCGTATGTATCTTGTACTACTGCCACACGTTGGGCCGGACAATCACGAAGATTTAGAGATGCTGGTGCCGATCGTTTCTGTATTAATGCATCTTGTTTTTTTCTCCCGGCCAAGACTGTTAAGGTTTAAGTATGATGTACTTGTCTTTCATAAAGCCGATGATATGATAGGTATTATCTATTATTTATTTTAAGTATTTTCTTTTTTTTGTAGTGTTATTCATATTGTAAATTTTGAGGTTCGTTAAGTGATTTGAACTTGTAACTTTCTTTCCATTACAGATTGCAAAGTGTCTCACGTGATCTCCGAGATGATAATCATCAGTTGCACCAGGCTGGCCTACGTGGGCCTCCTGCAGAACGTCGAGACGGGCATCTACGGCGCCCCCATAGACGGGGCCAGGTTCAAGATCTCCCACCCAGCGGTCTACGTGGGAAGCCTCATCCTCATCGGCTGCGTGAGTTGTGCCACTCTTACCTACATCATGTGTTACCCTGCCATCCAAATGGCGAAAAAAACAAAACACGCTCTTATAAACACATGGATAGCGATCGGATTGCTCTGCTTCATGTACACCCTGGGCATCTATCAGACGGAGGATGTGAAGCTCTGTCAGAAGCTCGGGCTGCTGATACACTATCTGTCTCTCTCTTGCCTGCTGTGGATGTGTGTGTCGGCCAGCAACATGTACAAGTGGGTGACGAAGACCCACAATCCAGTCAGGACCCCCGAGGACGATATTCCACCGGACGTTCCCATCCAGAAACCTATTTTGGGATTGTATCTCGTGGGATGGGGGATAGCTCTTATCGTTTGTGGGATTTCTGGGGCAGTGAATCTGAAGGATTATGCAGGATACTCGCAATGTTTCCTTAGCACTGCGGCGGCGTTGAGCGCTCTTTTCATCCCGGGAGGAATTCTGCTCCTGTTCCTATTGATCCTGTTTCTGCTGATCAGATGCACCATAAGAAATATGAACGTGCAGTTGTCGGAGGGTACTCAAGCGACGGAAAACGTCGATCTCGAGATGTGGGAACCGAACCAGGGGACGGAGAATCCCGAACGGAGGAGTATGAAGTCTGCCGTCGATTCAGAAGTAGACGATGTGGAACACACCCCGATTATCCAGCTCAGAGCTCAGGTCATAGTGCTCTGTCTGTATATGTCCGTGTGGACGTGCGGCGCTATCGCCGTCTACAGACCTCTCCCGGCGTACTTACCGTACCAGGAAGACATCTGCAGTATCATCTATGCGGTCTGTGCCACTATCTTGGGTACCTTTATCCTGTTCTTCTACGGAATAGCGCGAAGCGACGTCCGCGCGCAGTGGTCGCTGATGCACTGCTACTTGCAGAATAGCAAGCAATGCTGCAGGAATCGAAGCGTTTTTGACGCGAACCAACAAAACTTACCCCAAAATCAGACAGCTGCGCCGGCGCCGGCGATCCCTAACGACAATCGATCGAGGTCTGAAAGTAGAAGCTCCAATAGAACCAATTCTAAAACTAACAACAGTTCCACGTACAAGGCGGGCGCCGAATTGAACGGACAGACCCTGCAGAAGGAGGTACTCAAGAACACAAACGGAAAGACTCCGAACATCAATCTCGTAGTGCTGCACAGACAGCAGTACAGATCGAACAACTCCATGATGACCTATCCGGAGCCGGGGAACGTCGGCCCGGAAATGTTTTACAACCCGAACCAGATGAACGTGGCCAAAAAGTTCTTTAAGAAACAGAGGCAGAACATGAAGCGAAATTGCTTGGAGCTGCCGCTGAGGAGAGACTGCGACAACGACTCTCATATCTCCCTCCCCCTGCCGACTAAGGAGGCTTACAACGGCGTCGCGAACATCATTAACGCCGGAACGAAAGTCAACAACACGAACTTACACGTCGACAGGACGAATAACGGTATAAAGGAACCCAGAAACGTTCACAATCCCAACCTGTTGGAGGAGGACTCGAAGGAAAATTTTAAAAATTACGCCGCGGACCGGAAGTCGTGGAACAAAAATGACGATCCCAAAAACGGGAGATCGCAGATCATGAACATTTACACGAACGTGCCGGAGACCCAGGTTCCCCAGCACCAAATAGTTAAGGCGAACGTTCCTAAAACCTTTAACGGTCAGAGGGGCAGCGTTTCGGACGAGTGCCTCCAAAGTCATGCGAGCGAACAGCCAGAGATGCGAACGATATCCCAGCAGTGCAGTCTCGAGTACAGCTCGGCTTCGGAAATAGCGATGCCTCACACCTGCTCCGACCAGACCCTGAACACGCACTCCGAAATGACCTCCCTCCAAGAGACGCACAGTGCCTTATGCTCAACGAACGAAATCACCGACACGGAGAGCTTCGGCCAGTATATCGACTACTTGCAGCCGACCAAAGCTCAGGATACGAAAGACTGCGTCGATAAATCACTACAAGATATATCGGAGGAGTGCACGATGAACAGCGACGACGTGGACGTCAACCGCTCGGGAACACCACAAAACCTGGACGAACCCGGTTTGGGAGAAATGGACAATCTGCTCCAAAACCCAGATGACATTCAAGGCTCCAAGGAGAAAATTGACGACGATAAAGACACATTCTTCATGGCGAAAACTACTTACGACTTCGAGACTTGCAGCACGAACGCCAGCGAACAGGGCTTCGAGAACGAAAGCGACATCTACTGCCCGAACTACCAGATGTCCGAAGTCAGCATCCGAAGCCACGGGCTGTATGCTCCGTCGCCGTCGTCGATGTGTCCGAACGAGATAAGCTTCAGTAACGAGGACGTGTCCAATTTGGAGAGCCAATACGTGAACTACGATCCGGGGTGGCGCGAGACGATCAAAAACAATCCGAAGTTGGGAAAGTACGTTCCGACGCCGGCTATTAGCTGTCCGGAAGTAAATAGGGATAGCCCGGTGTCCTTCGCGAGTGAACTGGACGAACTTTACACGCAAATTACGAGTAGGGATAAAGACAGGGCGGGGAGGAAGGAGGGGGGGTTGGACGTGACAGTGAACAGTGACGTCACGCTGAAGCCCACTGACAGTGACAGTTGTGTGAGCGAGGCGGTGTCCGACGTGGGTGGAGAGACGACCGTTTAATTCGTGCGATACAATAATGGACGTTGTTACCATTGGATAAAAACTATTGTTGAACAAATCCGCGTACTGACTTTTTACTCTTTTGAGCGTGTATTATATGAAGCAGATTTACGTGTATTAAAAAATTATAAATGTTCACTTAATGTTATATGTTAAGGTAGATGATTATAAAGTGACTTATATATGTAAATCTGCGACAGCAGTGCCATTACGCTAAGGTTGTATATTGTAGATTTTAATATGTAATTTATATGTAAAGTTATTTATTTGTAAGCGTATATTTTGGGTCTGATAGATTGGTAAAACGAGTGATGGATTCGAATATTCGAGTGTCAATAAAATGAGTAAAATGATCATCATTGTCACATATAATTGAAAATAGACATGTATTTTTAACAAGGGCCTTTCAGACTAAAACAACTTTGTATAGGGATAGTGGTAACAAAAAATTGACATCTCTGTGTTATTCGAAATCTTAATAAAGAAAAATAATAAGATTCTTTATACAGAAGAATTTTTATGTTGTTTTAGACATGTACGTATGTTTGATAGTCAAGAGTATTCTATTAAGAAAAGTGTTTTAATTGACAGCTTACTGTAATGGGTCTTCGCATAAATCGTGCATAATAAATAATAATATTTGTATAATGTGCCAAAATTTACTAAAGATATATGTTGTAGTTTCTAAAGTTCCACAAAATCGACTGACGTTCTGCCCCGCCTTTATTCTAGTCTTCAATATTTCTGTCTCTCGTTTTATACGGCGTTAGAGTGAGAGAGGTGACTGCAGTATTTCGTGTGCCTATTGGATGTTTTTCAGTTTAGGCCTAACTATTGTTGGTGTTTGTAGAAAAGAGATGCGTTATAGTATTAAAGTATTCGCTTGTTTTTAACTGACTTCAAAAAAGGAGGTTATCAATTCTACATGTATGTATGTAATATTGTAGAGTGCGAAATTTTTACACAGGACAACAAATATACAAAATTTCATAGATCTATTTGTGTATGTATGAAAGTATGTGTGTGTTTGTTTATACAAGAGTAGCTCCGAAATTGCTTGTCGGATTTGGATAATTTTTTTTTATTCGGCTATATAGATTTCAACTTAGCGAACAGTACTAATTTTATCAAAATCGATTCAATAGTTTCTGAGATATACATCAAAACGTATGATGGCATAGCCTAATGTTATGAGCTACTGACAGGTATAGTGTCAAAGAGTAAATGTCTCAAAAGAAATCGAATTGGTCTATTGTTAATCCATTTCGCAGCGTATGCGATATATTTTTTTTTTGGCATTTTTTTAACACGTTGGTTTACGTTATCTAAGTCCTAATACGGATCCCTAATGTTTTTGAAAATATTCAATAGCCTATGTTACTTCGTGATAATGTAACTATCTATTAGTGAAAAAATTGTTAAAATCGGTCCAGTAGTTTTGGGGTCTACTCATAACAAACAATTTTTTTTTATAATATTGATATAGATAGATGTGTCATAGTACCGGAGTGTTCGCTTGTTTTTTATTACTCATAGTTTTCAAGTTTTACTTAAGGCACAGTGAAAGAATAATGTGGGAGTAAAATGACGTTCTACAACTTGCTTTCGTCTTAAGGTATGTTTCCACCAAATGCAGCCTACAACAAATACGGTGATGACGTTTGTATAATAAAATAAAAATGGCGCTGAATTGATCAACTATTATACATTCATTTAATTTTCATATTAATAACAGATCCTAGATATAACACTGATGTAACTATGACGATAAGATTTGTTTTATAATTTTCAACTTTCAAGGCATAAATTATGTTATTTACGTTTAAGTTTACGAACATTTATAATATGTATGAAATTAATAAATATACTCATGTCGAAAGCCAGTGAACGCATAAAAGATGGAATCGTCTGAACATTGTAATAATAATAATTAGCATTGACAGAGGTGGGAGCATTGACACAATATAAAATTATGTACATCTCATCTGGTATAATATATGGATGTTACAAGTTGCATTAAAATATTAAACAGATTATATAAATGTGCACAATCATGCTCGACTTCCACCTTTATGTAACGTTCGAATCTGTAACGTTACTTTTACATTACAGCTATTTCTTAGTGTAATGTAATTTTGTAACTCTCACTATGTTTCAATGTTTAATTCTTTCACTGTAAACATTATTCTACCAGACTGTACTTAAATTATGCTTTTAAGATCTCATTCCTGTAACTTAAATTGTTTTACGAATTTATGCATTTATATTAATATTCAAGTGACAATAATGAAGGCATTTATTATACATGATTTTTGTGTAAAATATTTTTTTTTGCTAACGGTACTATGACGCATCTTCGCGTGTATGTTAGAGTAGGGTCAGCACAAAATGTTATGTAAGAGCTGTTGTGATATATTATCTTCCTCGATGTCAGCGCACACTTGTGCTGCCGATTGTACCGTTATAGAATTTGTGAATATTGTATAATGATTTTGATTAGGAAAATTTATAAAGTTTAGCTTTTTGTGGGCATATTGCGGATTAAAATGCATTTGCACTCGGAATTGTATTTTATTTAATAAAAATCATTCTTAAATTCCGCAATTTTGACACAATCTTTGGTTCTATGTAGGTACTTGTTATTGGTAACTTGAATAAATATTGCAAAGATGATAATGGCGGTTTATCACAGTACACAGATTCAATAAACATCTTACATTTTGTTTTTTTAATAGGTTTCTACAATGGGACAACCAACATCTAAATTATATGAAAACAATATACATGACATTATCATAATTATGAAAGTAATAAATCTTTATAATTCATAGATTTCAATTAAAAACATTACATATATATTTACAGGTTGTGATGAACTATATACGTGATCTTTTTCGTTTGAATTTGAAGTTATAACCATGTAAGCATTATTAAAAAAATTAATTAATTAAAAAAATAAGAGAAACATTAGTCATTAAGAAAAATTATACACTTAAACAAAGCATTTGTTACATACAAATATTTTGTTTATTAACTAATAACATACAAAATGCAGATATAAATTATAATTACCCATAATATATTATTGGATTGGCACAAAGACATTTATTCCAACCTTCCACATTGCTTCAACAAATGTATTATGCTACCGACACATTATTGGATGTATATTCGTAATTGATTAATCATAGCGAAGTAAAATAAAGTGGTTGAAAACGTCGTGTTTTAAAATTAAATATCTTATTAATATATCTTACTCCTTAAAGATATACATACACACTCAAAGTCGTATGTTGGTAAATAAAATAATTGAATGTAGCCACGACGACCAAAATAACACGAACATTCGAAGAATACCGCTAATGTGACCGTGCATTATAAACCTGATTACTAAACCACAGACTATCTACACTATAGATAGTTCATTAATTATGGACGAATTAAGATTACACAAATAATGACT
>LGAG01000689.1:378381-393878 GCA_001278395.1 Lerema accius | reverse complement strand
ACATCTAGTCCACAATATAGGTAACACTAAAAATGTTCTAAATTATAGATCTTATAGGTAATAGTCTGAATAATCATGAAGTCTTAAAATGACTAGGCCGTGTGTATGAAAATGTTTTAGCTCATAAGTATATCTACTCTTTTTCTGATTTGGGACTTTTTGTTTCATCTTTTGTCCTAAAAAAAACATTTATTATTCAATATTTAAACGTGATTGCATCACTCTGTGCTTTTTAGTCTATGCGGAGGAGCGAGTGAGTCACTCTGGTCGACTATAGACAAGTAGTTAGCTGTCAAAATCAAATACCGCGGTTGAAAGTTATGAATGAATGCATAAATTATTATTTTCGTTCGCATTATCGACAAGTTAATTTAGAACTTAATTTTTTATCTTTTTTTCTCTCTGCAAGTTTTTTCCACAAGTGTTTACGACCTGCCGTCCTAGTTCCCGGCGCGGCGCCAAGAAAATCGAAAAAGGACTAGAAGACCAACAGTGGCGGCGAAATAATGTAGGTAGGTACATTTCACTCTAATCGTTTTTTTTGCATTCGCACTCATTGTGAGCCAGCCCAAGTATACATTACAATTAAAATGAAATATTTACACGCTAGAGATAAAATTATCACAAATTAAAAACAATTTATTGTCCGCGATACGCTATAGCATACATCGCAGGGAGCAAATAAAGTTACGTAGTCAAGTACGATCGTACGAACTACGCGACGAGGACGCAAAGGCGCTGTGATTTTTTTTATTTTTTATTAGCACGTAAGTACATAAGTAAGAGAGCTACCACGGTCTATCCGGTATTGAGTAGCTGTGAGATGCAAAGACCACTTGCCAGGTTCAATACATGTGTATCTTCATGCAAAAAACCTACTAGAAACTTTTTAAATAGTTTCCTGTCTTATTACCACAGACCCATTATTTTATGGGTCTGTTTTAAATACCTAGTCATATTTTATTTACTTATCATTGTTTCAAGATGAACTCGACCTTCCAAGACACTGTTGTAATGGATATAGAAAATTATCGTAATTTTATGAATTTTATAGACGTCGTTAATCTTAAGTGTGCCTGATTATATTTTATAATAGGTAAAAAAAAGTAAAGTATCATAAGACAATGTAAAAGAATACAACTGATTTTTTATATGAGTTTTTAGTTATTTTCATATTGTTAACACTATAACCTTATAACCTATGTTAGCTAGCTTACCTATTTATTAATCCTCGCTTTTCCGAACGATGAAACGAGTAAATGCATAACGTGGTTACTGGCCCCTGGCAGAGCAGTACAGTACTAATACAGATAAAGCGAAAAAAAAGAAAACGTCAGCTTTCCCGCGCTCATTTCATGCGACATGTTTTTTTATCTGTGTCCTAGAACGTGCGGGAGCGCTGATTTGAAAGCGGAATTGACAGCGTTAGTCAGTTAGGAAAGGCAGAATAAGCTGTGAAATGGCGGAGACTTGGTTCGTTTGTAGTCTTCCTGATTGACGTACTAGCAACGAGTTGATAGTTGTTTTGGTTTTAAAAGACCACTTTGTTAATTTTGCACTTCGAGTTCTTAGAAAACTTAACTTTTCAGGAGAAGTGACGCTTGACGTAGTTAGCCATATAATAATATAGTACCTACCTATATAAGTAGGTAGATGACCTACACTTAAACATTATTAATCTATTTCTTTTTCTTTTTGTACTTTTTCTGGTTATTACCAATTTAAGATAGCATTATTTATGTGCAAGAGTGTAACGACTTTTGACCTGATAGACATGAACTGAGTACCCAGTTAAAAGGCATCAGTTTATAAAATAAATTATGAGAGGCAGGCATGGTAAAAAATCGCCAAACGAGTCCAACTTTAGTATTGCGAGCAACGCGACACCACGTTGCACACGCTACCTGGGCCCTGAGGCATTATGCCCTATAATTTGATAAGTATCCCCAACTCTGGGGATCACAGCTATTATTTGATTAACGAATGCTTTCAAATATAATTTTGGGTGTGAAATTGAAAAGGCGAGGGCTTTGTAGTAATCTGGGTTTGCGGTTAGTGTGTCGCGGTTCAAGTTTCCTTCTATTGAAAGGCGACGAAGTTCTCTTGTTATCACGATCTTTTGCATGTTATCGAATCGAAAGCACACAATTGTGCTTACCCAATGGGGATGGATCTCGTGCACACATTGTTTAATTTTTATGGTTAGAAAATAGCCATCAAGCATAAGTTATCTTTAAATTATCTATATCACTATATCTATATGTAAACATAAGTAGATGTAACAGTCGGTGTCGGTGATTAAAGTCGTACAGTCACGTGCAATGAAATGTATACATGGGCATATTTTCAAAGAAATGTCCACTCTGAAAGTTTCAAAAACACTTTCACAGTTGACATTAATTTGAAAATCTGCCCGTCTATATACATTTCATTGCACATGACTGTACGTGTGGATAGTGGCCAATATAAGTGCCATTTATGTACTTATCTAATTATATTTAATTACTTAAAATGTATCTAAGTAGTATCGTATGGGAATAACAGGATTAGATATCTATACATAAAAGCAATGTGATTAATAGTCTAGTCACGGGCGACGCGCGGCGTTTCGTCTGACGCCTCTCTCTGTCGCCCGGCTATTTACATGACAATGGTCTGAGGGTATGTACTCTAGGTACTACACGATATTCGGGCCCCAGCTTCAAGTGTTCGGGTAAAATAATAATAACGTCAGGTTTGTAGAGCGTGAAGTATGAAATGTAACGTGAATAAGTTAGGTAGGTATAAACGTTTTTATAGAGCGGTGTTTCTGAAACTAAAGTTAGAACGAGAGATTAGGTGTCATTTTTTATTTCGTAAGATGTGTTTTGCTATTTTAATAATTGTGTAGTGATTAGGTACCGTTACATCAGGCGGAAGGTGAAAAATTAAATCACTACTAATTATTTTTATGTTATTTACACCTATTTGAACTTTGAACTAAGGTAGCGTTCGTGAAATTAGGATTTGTAGAGTTTGGGCGTGTAGCGTTAAAAGCTTAGCTCTACTTGAAATCTGATAACATGAGGTCTGTCAACCAATGTTTTTAATATGATCATAGTTTTTAGGACGTGATTTCTCAGTAATCGAGTTTTAAGTTTTGAATTTATGGCTTGTGAATTGTACTTTAAGACATGCAATGCTGCGTTAGCAATGTAAAAACATCCCTACCCAACCTATAACATAACTTTTAAATGTACCTAAGTACTTATAATCTACAGTAAAATGATTAATTGACTATCAAGGTTTCGACTGAAAAAAGTTCGGTAATTTCATAAAGGTAATTCCTACTGACACGTTTTGACGTAACTAGTTTCAGAAGAATCAACATTTGTATAGGTATATACCTACCAATCTCGGTACTTGGTGTGTTATCAGCATCACACTTCATTAATTCGGAGAGTGGCACATTGACAGCTCTCCCCTTACTTCCGTGTACGTGACTACATAGAACGAAGTAAGAACAATGGGGCGAGAGATACCTACTGTCGTAGGAGTCGAAACTGGGGACCCTCGCTTAGTAGGTAAAGTGGGTTATATTATCAAGATGACAGGGTATAGGACTCAATAGAATATATGTAATAACATATCTATGTATCTGCACAGATTGGGATACCTAGATGTTTTGAAACTAGTGTATACGCTGTGAAAGACACAGTCATAGGTACCTATAACTATGTATCCTTAAATCAGGTGTTATGTTGAGAAACTCATTAGCAAATGCTAATACATCATAGAGTAGTTACACTATAGAGACGAATACACACACTAGCACAGAATGAGTGCACTTACCTATTTATCCTATAACTTACTCGTCAAATAAAGATTATTAACAAGATAATATCTTTCGTTACCAACATCCAGGTGTCGCTAGTTGTCATGGAGTGCATGCGAAGACACGTGTCCTGTCTCTCCCCTGTACGTGACTGTCTGCAGATCTTGCCAGACACTATATTGTGGGGTGGAATACTTACGTGATTACATAGCGATTTTAGTTATTATTTATTCTTAATTTCAGATTTAGGGTAGATAACTAGAGTATATCTGATGCAGAATGTTTGTAATGTCATTCGTCAGGGTTTTCCTGGATTTGTTCCCGTTCAGGGGCGTTCGAACGGGGTTTTCTTTTTTTTTAACATGAGGTGCAAAATCTTTACGACCAAACAATTACAGAAAACGGAGTAAACATAAAAATAATTATAACCCCTGCTAAGTAAAAGTAAATAATTGCAATGTAGACATTATTAGCGAAAAACAGTTTATTTATAAGGCAATAAAACGCCTCATTCATTTGTAAACGGCTAAACAATTACCATTACTCTTCGTATAACGAAACGTTCATCGTGTTCTATATTTAAAAAGTGTAAAATATAGTGTAGCTACCAACAGAGAGTGCTCGAAGTGACTGGCAGGTGCCCGTCTGGGGAGTGGCTTCGTTTCTCGAGAGCGCGTCTGCTCTCAGGGCCACTACGCTGTGGCGCCGTTAAAAACTCCAAATATATTTTAAACGAATGAGATTTTATCGTCAAATAATTTAAATGTATCACTCCATAACCCAGTTGTTAGTTACGGTTGTGACATTGTCTACAAAGGGAGGAGCTCCGGATTCGATTCTCGACGGGGTAGGTATATTTAGTCAACTTCTACGGCGCAATGGTACTTGATCGCCATTAAATGAGACCTAGGTTTGATTCCCAGCGAGGTGGACTTTGAATCATGAATTCTAGTTTGCTTTGTCTTCAGAGAATCGGAAAGCTAGTGTGGGGCTGTGAGGGTGGAGTGTTATAATTTAATTTACGTGACAGTTAAAAACATGTTTTTATAAGAGACATGACGCGTGTTCTTTCGTTCTGGAATAAATTGTCTTATTTCTCTCAAATATCAAAAACGATCCATCCGTTTAGGATTTAAGAGGAGCGCTAAAGACATATAAATGTTGTTAACAAAAAGGCAATAAAATAAGGTTTTACTAATATCTTCCGTGTAGGCAATAGGTGTGCGTTATCAATCAACTTTAAGAGTTTTATTGTAGAAGATTAGAATCACGCTATCGCCCGGCATGGTAGACCGACCGCTTATCGTGCCTGCAAATTTATTCATCGCTTATAAGGAGAGGAAGCGACTTATTTGAATAATACCTACATTATTTGTAGTTTATTACGGCCACATATTATTAGTTATAGCATGCTTGTTCCTGTCGTCTTGGTGAGTTATGGGGCATAGTGGCGAACGTTGGTAGTGTATCGCATACGTAATGATACGATACAATATTTAAATTAATACCTACCTACATCGTACCTACGTTTTCAAGAGGAGGGTTTTTAGACCGAAGTCTCTAATTGAGTAATACTTAACTAAAATTAAAATGAAGGATAGGTAGTTAGGATACAGCTTACCTATTTATAATGTAGGTAGTTAAGTAGGTAGTTGCCATAAATATCAAATCAAACTTAAATGTCGCAAACAGATTTGATGCTTATAATTTTTTATAGGTACAAAAGTTGCTTATGGTATAATTATAATAATAAATTACCTATGGTTTAATCATTAATATGGTGAAATTATAAAAGTTCTTATTTTAAGTTCTCATCTAAGTTAAAAAAAAATTTGATAAAACTTTTTTTCCCGTTCTTATTCGCTGCATTTGTTGTGAAACTTATAAGTGAATTTAATAAGTAGGTTTTATTTTTTATCTGTCACAAAATATTCCATGGGTTAAATAATTCTAATTTCTTTCTCGACAGCTGACCAAATCGTGTCATCGATCCTAGGTCGTTCACTCGAGAAGTGGTCATCTATTGTCTGTGGTCACGTACGCTATTTTATCTGTGAACGGGATTGTCAAAATACGCGGGATGCTGTGTTATTCCAACTGGACTGTCCTTTAAAAGATCACGGTTCTGAATTTGAATTGAGGTCCTTGAGATTTTTTATTTATTTTTTTGTTAATACAATGAACTGGACGTAATGTTTACTTTGTGATGAAAGAATAATAAACAAAGAGTGTAAGTAAGTAGATTCTCTTGTAGATTACATTTTGATATGATATAATGATAATTTAACAAGCTATTTGCTGCATAAATTACTTTACATTAAAAAAAAACTAAAGTACCTAGGTATTCCATCCAATTCATTCAAAATGAGTTATTAACTAAAAATCTTTTTTTATTGAATCATGTCGTGAATATATTCCATATTTTAATACTTTGTTTTTAATTTCAACTGATTGATGGAACGATGAAGGGTTATGGGGTACATAGGGCTAATTTGACAATAGCGCCGTTGTCATTCATCCATCCATCCAATAATTATCAAAAAAAATATAAACAGGTATTGTTAGGTAAATGTATATGTCTATATTTTATAACTGTTATTAAATTAATTAATAGATCATTTTCTATACGGCTTACCAGATAGAAATTGCATAAAACACAAACTTATAACTTTAATAATGAAAAAGTCGTTTATTTAAATAGTACTAACAGGTGACTGCAACATCTAATTTAAATTACCATTAGTTGATTGTAATATCCTGTGTTAAATGGTTTCAACAAAGTAAACAGTCAATTATATGCAAATGCATCAGCCTAATCGTAAATCGATACGAAAAATGTTGCGTTAACGCTTTTAAATTTATTATTTACGTACATTTTATCAATATTTAATACGTAAATGAATTATTATCTATTTTGAAAATAATACAACTTAGTCCTAATCGAAGTTTGTTACTATGTCCATGGGCGGCAGAGGTTGGTGGCACTGTCGGCTCGTTTGCTTAATAGCATAAAAAAAATACAAACAATAATACATAGATAATTTTGTTAAGTCAGTTATTAGATCAACTGTCATTCCAAGTTTAA
Source organism: Lerema accius (assembly GCA_001278395.1). Lineage (NCBI taxonomy): Eukaryota > Metazoa > Arthropoda > Insecta > Lepidoptera > Hesperiidae > Lerema > Lerema accius. Next base: position 386,979 of record LGAG01000689.1, on the reverse strand, counting down.
AATTCATTCTCAATCGCAACGAGCAATCGAGTCGCGAGTGTTGTGATATGTCGTGTAACGGTACATTATAGTAAGTGCAATGTACCGAAGTGCCTATAACACTTGACAGCGTGGGAGGCCTTTAGGTACGGTGTAATATACACGGCCCTACTGGGCGGGGTTCCTGCCAGCCAATCCTGTAACTGATACCTTACTTCTTCTAAACTAACCACACACAATAACCACCTTTAAAGTTAAGCGTTAAAGACGAAACTCCCGCGACGCAAACGCTAAGTTTTGTAAGCGATACCCTAGTTCGTCTATTGTACTGCAAGCTATTTTGATGTCTGTTGTGACGGGATAAGGACTGAATTGGTAGAGCGTTGGCCTGTAATTGATATGCTGGGTCCAAATTGGCGTTATTTGGCTTGATTTGTATGTTATGTATTGTTATGTACCGTTTACAGATTAGGTATAATACAAGGATGTCTATAGAGTAAAATTTAAATTGTAACATAGGTATTACCTTTTGAGAGTAGGTAAGCCGTTATTAGGAGATTTAGATAATATATTCTACCCAATATCATTTGTGTCTATACTGTATTGTAGGTAATTTTTGGCTATGTCAAACTACTGAACTACATACTTATAGAGATACCTACTTATTTTGGATTTTTTGTTAAAACCGGAAAAATAATACCGTAAAGTAGGTAAGTAGATTGTACAGACATGTATTTTAATAACTTTAATATTGAAGTTGAATAGGATAACCCTAATAGCTTAGCAGGTAGGGTAGATAGCCCTCCAACATTATCGTAGTACTTACCAACCACACAAATAGGTGATAGGCACCTAGCTATTTATCTCAGTAAAATAACATAACGTTAAAGGTACGCAAAATATTTACCAAAAAGTATTTAACATTATAACGATAAACAAAACAAAAGGGAAGTGGAGGCAGGGAGCAGGGTGCAGGGCGCACCTGACGGCGGAAGTCATTAGTAAATAGATGGACACGACGCCGATAACACCCCACTCTCCCCGAAATTGCTTTAAACAAACATTCGTTCTCATTCACCATTCATTCAATAAACCCTAACACTGCTACTGAAGGTTGAATTTCACTATTTCGTAAATTGTGGCGTGACGTTGTAACCTTGTCTTGATGTATTAAAAAAGGTCTGCCAACACCCCTATTCACCGGGTATCTATTGTAACGATCACCAAAGACGTCTATTGAGGATTTTCAAAATGTCTCCGCGATGAGTTTTTTGCTTTCACGAGGGTGTGAGTAATTTCCTGTCTCCGAAGTTACTGTCAGTAATCTTAATCTATCTAAAACCCTTGTTCGCTTTACCTACTATTTGTAGAGAATTCATTTTGAAAAATGTCGTTGCAATGTTTTTTATAATTTTGCTTAATGGTTACACTAATGATTAGATGATATTAAAGCACCTTTAGGAAATGGTTCCATAGGTATAAAAAAAATGTGCAAAGGTGTGTCATTCATAGGTAACTTATAAATAATTTTGAAATAAAATTTAAGCAAGATTGCAATAATATAATGAATTGTATAATTATGATTAGTGCAAATGTATGGAAATAAAACCTTAACTGAGTAGGTACCTTTAATATAGGTAGATACAGAAAAAATACAAAGTATAGTACCTACAGTAATTTGTCTGAGTTACACACAAAAAATAAAAAAAAATTGGAAAAAAAAAATATTTTGTACATAGTTAAAAATTATACCCTACGTAAACTACTGACTATACCTGAATATTTTATCCGTTTTTTTTATTCTACATTCTTTCGACCGTAAAACAAATGCAAATTTGACAATAACTGTACACTTAAACACTTACCCAAATTCAAAGCTGATCTTCCACCAAGCAAAATACCTACTACAATTGTCTATGGTATAGGTATCTAAAGTAATCCTCCCGCGTATTTATGGATGCATGACAGCCGCTAAAGAGTTGCTCGTCAACTTACCCCTCACCGCTTATTAACTTACCAAAACCAACAATCGTGATTAAATCGCGCGGCAACTAATAAAATAATAAGACTCGCTCTCTAACGCTCCACCTCATAACTGGCTTACATGGCGATACCACAGATTATAACTATTGTAGAACGTCCGTGTGTTTGTACTGTAACTTCCATGAGAATCGTTTAGAAATTGGCTTAAGAAGTCTGGAAATGCTTTTTGGCTTTCGTTCCCATTGCTTTTATCTTACTTCGGTCATTTTCTGGGTAGTGACTTAGAGCCTGCATTTTTCCTTTTTTTACTCTGTTCCTGGCCGACAACGCATTGATGTCACTTTTGTTATTTATTTATATTTATTCATTTGTATTCCATTTGTCAGAAGTTGCCTATTATACAATTAAATGTAGGTATCCGTAACAAAAATAACTTGGATAAATCTAAGTAGGTTCAAAAAAATCCGTTTTCTTTTCCAGCGGCTTAAATATTATTTATTACTAAATTAAAATTATACGAGTACAAAAATAAAGTTATGAATCTTTGTCGCCGCAATGTCAGAGTACAGAATGGTTCTTCTGTCGCTACGTGTTCGTTACCGAGTGTAGCGACACGGAGGGAGACTTAACGGCTTGATGAATAATAATGAGATTTGTGTTCACTCTGTGCAGATACTATGTTAGTGCTCTGTGTTATTAAAAGGGGACCTAACATAACCCACTCTACAGCGGATACAAGAGATAAATTCTGATTTTGACAAGGGATTTCAGCTTTTATCTTTAGGTAACTATGTAGTTCTGCATCTATTTAGGTAATACCTACATTTTTGTAGACTATTAGTACCTTATTTCTATGTGTATTAGGTATACCTAATAGATACCTATACCTAAACTTTTCTCTTGTCAAATGGAGCATCGTAGTCTGCATTTTGTTTTATTTCCTAAATTACATGTCCTATCTAAGACATAATATTATCTATAAAACATGTAGATATCTGCTGTTCTACTCCATCCTCCACTCCAGGTACATTTCACGTTTTAATGTATAACAAGGCAAAAAATCAATCAACGTTAAAAGCTACAAGTTCAAACTTTTTAATTTCATAAAATCATCAGCACACAGTCGGCATGCATGAACCACATTACGCTAATGTCACAATGCAATTGCAGTGACATTTGAAGATGATTACGGCACAATTACGGCGGCATGTGAGCCGGCGCGGTCGAGGGGAGGAGGGGGCATAAATTTCATTACAATTAGCCGTCGCACAGATGAATAATTCAAGAGGGTGCCGGGCAAACATCGAAGGGTTGCCAGATGACCAGTTAGTACTGTTTGCTAGAATTACTCCGCCGCCAATTTGACGTGCCGTTTCATTACGGTTTAGATTTTGCGCAATTTGAATGATGAATCCTAATTCCGATTGCGAAGATTAGTTCGGCTGTTTGTGCCGCTAATTTTGTACCTAATTCGCGGTTATTATGTTGGTGCACTTGATTGGTGTTTGCTGTTGTTGCTATTTTATTGGTACTTAGTAATCAATTGACGTCCTTATAGCATAACTTTCTCGAATGCCGGGAGTGGGAAATATAGTGAATTCGTCTCTTAGTGAAACAGTTTCAATAACAAGTTCTGATATTTATTTATTGTATGAAAATTAAATTCTTTAAACCTAAACCTATGTTGTTTATGGCAGCCACTATGCATGGCATTATGAAGTTTTGAGTATTATTATTTGTATGTTTATACACAGAGCCATAAAAAATAGACGGGGCCATCCAGTTGAACAGTGATAAATGTAATGTAAATATCAAGCCACTCTACCATATGAAGCCGGCCGCTGGGTAGTACCTATACGGCGAGTGACAAATTTTTGTTCGTCACTTAGTCCCAATTGTATACGACCCCTCTATCTTTCTTTAAAGGTCTGTGGATTTATAATTATATGTTTTTCTAACAACTTCACTATTATATTTTTTAATTATCTGACAGTCATCTTACCCTGTTATCCCCTAAACCAAGCCACTCTAGCAAGGTAAAGGTCAACAACCAGACGAGGAACACGCGGGTTCCTTGTAAAACAACTGAAGCGCATCCTGCAGTCCTGCACCAATCTATAATTTTGGCGGATTATATTACCTTACTTCATGTTCCTGAAGCTATATTTGAACGGCACCTGCTTAAAACGTCTTAAGTCTCAAATTAAATCAAGCTGATTTAAACCAAATAACTAAACCATAAGGTTGTAAATCGATTGGCGGGAATTCGGAGTGGTGACGTTAGATGTGCGTTGTAAGTGTTGACACTGTATTTAGCAGTTCATTTCAGTCGTCACGAGTGATTTTAGTTATGCGATCACCTTCTAACCTCGCTGATCGAGTTTCAGCTGGTTGGTCCAAGTCAAACAAATTTGTACTAATTGATTGGATTTAAAATAACATAATAATATATGTATATTGCAAAGGTGATATTGGTATTTTACTCATGTTAAAAAAATTTGAACTGCTCGCCGGCCAGATCTTGATAAAGAAAGAAAATACGTTTGTATGTAGGTCTACCTATGTTCACGAATACGTAGGTAGGTAGATCCCTAATTACTTAACAGCACTATATTTCTATTGACTTGTAACTTGTTTTCCATAAATATTTTCCAGTTTCCTTTCTCATTATAATTAATTAAATTAGGTAGGTACCTACCTACCACACATATTAGGTACCTACCATAAAATTACATAATTATTTTGATAGCACCCACTCGTGGAGTTCTTTAAAGTCATTGAATGGGTGACGTTAAAAAAATATAAACGGTAAATTTTAAAAGATATAATTTTAATAGATTGCACGAGTAGATAAAATTCTTACATATTAATTTAATTAATTTATCAATTTCTGATTCTTTGATAAAGTCTATTTAATCTGATTTTACGGTTATTCTTTACTACTTTAATCCCTCTCATTTCCCGCTAGGTGTGAGGTACCCTCTAGTTCTAATAACTTGCCCCACAACAAATAGTGACAAGCGCCATCTGTCGGCGCCGGCGCCACTGCATCCGTCCACTGTCGACTGTAACACTATCTGCTTTATACTTACCTCAACTCGACAACTGTACGAATAGTTAACATAACATACATACTATTAAAGAACGTAATATTGTTACCTTTTTCATTAATTAATGGCTTTTGTTGTAGGATCATTAAATACTAACAATCGCATGCGTAATTTTATCGTTTTCGCAATATTTTTTATTGCTGCTCCTCTGCTATTCATCATAGCGTTATGTTATTAGCCTTTAGCCTTCCTCGATAAATGGACTATTACATTAAAATAATTTTTCAAATCGGTCCAGTAGTTCTTTATATTAGCGCGTTCAAACAAACAAACTTTATATTAGGTATTAGTATAGATTTCGATAACGATAATAATAGCGTAGGTATGACTGTTTCATTACAATAATCGTTACTCATTGAATGTTAATTGGCTGAGGTATAGGCGTTGGATACATTTACATACACTTTAATTAAAACATGTTTGCATCAACACAAATTATCATTATCATTATTATAATGATGAGGCTCTCACTCTTTTTGGATGGTGATGGATTTAGCGTTGTTCATAGGCTCCAGAAAGCGTTAAATTAGCTAAATGTTAATCTAGGTCACACGTACAAAATGTACCTAGTCCTTTTTAAAAGTTTAAAAAATAAGTTATTAGTTTTTAAAATATTTTTTTTCTTCGGAATCGGTTTTGTTTTTGCGGTATAACAGATAAAGGGTTTACCTAAGCGAAGCGACGGCGGGCTACTAGTTAACTATAAAACTCTTATTTGTCACTGTCTTATTTTTCTACCATTTCAAAACACCTATACCAAACGGAGGTAATTAAAAAAAAGTGCACAAGTGTATAATTGAAACCTACCTATATGCACGACTTTATTATGAAGTTGAATTGTTGACCAAATAAATAGTAGTAAATATCTATTCTACAACCAACACTCGGCTTGGCAACGGTGTGGTCAGTGGCCATACTACAGCCACTTAAGGTCAGCCGGTAAGCCGCGCCGCTAATAACGTCGAAAGGCACAAAGTACAAGAACACTGTCAAGTTTGTTTGCAATAAAAACACTCGCTGTCCTAAAATATTTGCGACGGAGACTAAATATTATTCCCCATTACACCGGGTAGGGTGACCAGCTGTTTGAAGATGTCAGGATAAAATAAGCGTAGAAAGGCATGATTGTTTTAACGCAAAGAAAAGTACCTAGATCATCATAAAACTGTAATTTTAAATACCTAACCATTTTATTCATCAACTGACTTTTCATTGTAAAACTTAAATATGTGTCTATTTAAGAATAGGCATACATCATAATAGTATCTAATGAATGTAAGAATATAACTAAGTATAGGTTAATTGCAATACAGTGCAGTGTGATAGGACGGATATTTTTGGCTTACTAAATACATATAGCTGTCCATTGTCTATAGATACGCTTGTCTGTATGTATCTCTTTGTGTACACAGGCATTTTTGGGAATTAAATAACTTATTAAATCTGTCCGATTTATCTATTGAATCGAACGGATAATGATAGTTTATGCCATATAAGACTAATATTTCAAACAGTTTGATTTCCTATCGTATTTATCACCATAAATCTAAAACAAATCCCAAATAATCCAAACCCATGGCCGCCCTACCACGCCTAAACAAACACTTTGATACGCTTCCTCTATTGTGCTATAAAAACTTACTTTTTCGCAAAAAGCTCTAAGTCTACGTATTACGTTACAATGGTATCTGTGCTTTTCTAAATTTAAAATTCATATTTCCTCTGGCGCCAACTTTTTCTGCCAGTTCGATGGCGTGAATGACATACAATAATATGCGACTAGTTTTTACACGCGGGTTTGTTTACGGCTCGCCAGTTAGTACATGTTGTTGTAACGTACACCGAGCTTACATTGTACTGCAATCAATGTTTTCACATACGGAGACATTTATCATGTTTGTTATTAGTTTTTGTGGAATTACGTTATAGTGCTTAGAACATGGTTTGAAATGAACACGAAATATTAAGTGCATTTCGCATTTAGATTTATATCTGAGTGATCTGACATTTATAATTATGTAGTTATTATTATTTGCAGTTCGCTTTCTAAGTAAGTTATCATCCAAATTTTTTTTTGTGAATAATAGTTCGCTATACCTACTAAAGTTGCCTGCATTTATATCTAAAAAAAAATTGTAATCATAAAGTTCAAACACGGTCAGAAGAAACACAAGATGGTTCAATTTCGGTGTCCAGAATTGTATATCCATGTTTTTTTTTTAATTTATTTTATTCATAGAGGTTGATACGGGCCCGATACTCACGGTGATCAATTAATACTGTTGTTATGTAATTAGCGGTCTGTTTAGATAATTAGCACTAACTGCTAACGTGACACAGTTAATGACGGTTTGTACGTTTCAACTCATTTAAATAATCAACGCGTATCTGTTTAGAAACTAATATTTGTTACTATAATTTGTGTTCCTCTCAATGTAGAGAAGAAATTACTATATTTCTATTTACCCGGCTGTTTTAGAAGGTGGTAATGTTTTTCAAGCGTATATATACTATGGATGTATGTATGTATGTGTGTGTGTGTTCTTTGTCATGCTCAACAGCTCGAACAGCTTGACGTATTTCAACGTGTGAGGTGTCATTGAATTCGTCCCCATTATGGGAGCGAGAGGCTGTTTTTGAAACCCTTTTTATTTTAATTCTGCGTTTATCTGAGTTACTTACTAGTTACGTACCTAGTACCTACTTAAGAGTTTATACAAGTACGGGAGAGCTGATCCAATGATTTCGTTGTACATCGTGGTACAAACAATCGTATCTCTCAGCGACAGGTGCTCAAGCGCACGTCACACCGCTCCGCTTGTCGTTGTGTTCCATCTTTTAATTTACCAATCCCAACGGTATCGCCAGTTTGATCGTCTGGTGTAGACGAGAAGCGAGTGTCTTAATATATTAGGCTGAATAAACGAGTACTTGGGTCTTTATTAACTTAAGAATCTGCATAAAAAATAAAAGGAACATCAGATAAAATGTTTCAAAGATGTTTATAAGTATTCGAGTATGCAATAAACTTGAAAGGAAGAAAAGAAGTTTAAACTATTAATTTGTTTGTATGTCATAGAAAATTCACGTTTAATTTATAGATTTTACTTCAAATAATCAATCATAGATTTAATTATTAGGTACGAGTATAATAAAAGTATTTTTGAGACTTCTCTTTCTGATTATTTAAAATTCCATATCATAAATCATTGTCTAATACTCCTTTAAAAAAATTGTCGTAGAGCACCTATATCACATTTTCAATAAATTATCTTACACCAGTAAGTTTTTTAGGTCTTCTTACATTTTAATTTTATAATTGAACGGTTTTCTAGTCGAAATAGAATCAAACAATTTATCTGCGCTGCAGAACTGTTTTTAAAGCATATTTCATCGATAATCGCCGTCAGGTAAGCCCGTGTCTTAGTAACCGAGTGGCTGCCTCATTACGCCCCGACCGAACGCGTAATTATCGAAGATGACTTCATTTCATCGAGCTTCCTTTTAATTAAACATGTATCAACGT
>LGAG01000689.1:307179-356456 GCA_001278395.1 Lerema accius | reverse complement strand
AATAAAAAAAGAATGGTCCAAATCCGGTAACTCGTTTCGGAGCTACGCTTGGACAAACAAACAAACATACCCACATACATACATACATACATACATACATACATCTATGAAAATTTGTATATTTGTTTAGAAAGCCCTTCTAGATAATCCTGTGTAAAAATTTCGCAGTTTCAACAATATTACATACATACATGTAGAATTGATAACCTCTTTTTTTGAAATCGGTTAAAAATAGGTCTGCAGCTTAACAGGAGTAGAACCTTTCTCATATGAAATGTCAACTTATTATATTGTTTTAAGTAACTTTTATTTCTAGGTCAATATCTTCCAAGTACCATAATAATAGGTAAAATACCAAGGAAACTTATACACATAAGTCACACAACCTCATTACATTAAGTTACGTCCATATCAGTAACAAAAAAGTTAAAAATATCATTGCCTTAACAAAGTTATGGGGAGTGAAAGTGGCTTTAATGGGTCGTAAGTATGTAGGTATGTATGTTTGTTTGCATGTTACTAATTAGTAAACATTCGTCACAACATTTCTCGAAACTGGTGCTCTATATCAGCTGAAGTTGGCAGCCTCTGTCTATAAAAGGAATTACAGGTGAAATGCAACCAGTGCCCGCAAATACCGGGGTTTTTGCGAGCGGCCCGCTACGGCCCGCTTTTTACCGACGGACGAACATCGGACACTTGTCGGTATTTTTATGAGATATTTTACGAAACTCACGCGTTTTTGCATAGTTTATGGATGCTGTCGGATTTAATAGCGGCGGCGGCGGGCGGTTTTGTGAGTTAACAGATTATTCTTCAAAAAAGGTGAGAACGCAGTTTCACGTTAGGGTTGACGATGGGTTGTGGATTCGTTTGTAGGGTAGCTGGTGTGAATAAGCGACGATAACGTACCATCAGTTAGGTCTACCATTAGTCCATCAATTTTTTCTTGAGTCATTCTGTTAGAAAACTAATAGGTATACACGACTACTTATCTGCTTATTTCAAAATGACATCTCTTTCCCAGCAAAATGAAAACAGATTCATTTGACAAGCAAATGTAGTGTGCATAATAAATTAAATTAATGATAAAGTAAGGGTAATTTTTAATAAATATAAAAAGTTTATTAACAGTAATTTAAGCTTTAGCATGGGATAACGTTGAGAGGTCAAACTCTATGACGTTTAAGGTGTTATGAGTTAAGCAACACGTCGTAAACACATAATATTAATTACCCCGTAATTAATCCCACCATTACATCGAAAGTATCCCACGCTGTCTGTGCCTTATTATTGTTAATGACATCTCAAGCGGCTGGAGTGAGTGCGACCGAGTAATTATCTTAAATCACACTTCGTTAACATCGAATCTGGACCGATTAACACTTGTTGGCTTTTTACTGACCAATGGCCGTCAGTAGCGACGTCGTTTCATTCCGCCATTTTGCGTAATTGTTGCAACGCAAGATGGCGGCGCAGGGCTGCCAGCTGTTTTGGCGGTAATTAAAAATAATGGTTTTAATGACTGAGGAGACTTATAATTATGTTGTCTCATTAATTTGGTAAGATAACCTACGAGTATGTAACAAAAGAAAATATTGTACGAAAATATTGACCTCAAACCTTAATATTTGGTACGTAACTTAACCTATTTTATTTTTTGCCTCTATTCTAAGCCTACAACCACAAAATGAGGAATTTATCTGTGTTAGCTCTATCTTCCATGCCTATAACCGTCAGTAATGCCAGACGGAAAATTCTTCTACCACTGTGGCGTAGAACAAAGCCCTACCTACCGAAATCAATTATCTTAACATGATTAGTTTTCCATTGCTAAACATAGCTATTAAAATTCAAATGTGTATGTGTAATACTGTTGAGTACTGACCACTATTTAAATACGCAGTCGTCAACTATCTAATCTTATCTTTCAGTTGTCCACGAAATCTATCGAACAATTTGAACAAAACCAGAAGCGCTGCGATTATGTCATTATCCCGGGGAAAAAACCGGGGGATGTTTGAGTATGCGATGATACCACGCAATGACCGCGCGGTGCATAGCTTGCATAGCTGCTTTGCCGCGCCGACGCACTGCGACTGCTGTTCGGACTTGCTGCGTTTTTGCGGTAATTGGACTACCTTTAGGCTTACTGTACGATAGGCGATATCTTGAGAAAATTATCTACTCTCTAAAACGTGGTAAAAATGTTCGCATAATTTAATTTGGAGGTTTTTTAACAAGCTTTTCGCTTTTTACTACTGCTGTTTTATATTTCAGTGTTTAATAATACGTAGTCTAAAACTTTTGACATAGTAGATAGTATAATATTCTTTTTTTATCGCGGGGGAAATCTGTAAGATATCTGAAGCTACGGTTGCGGGTTACGGTCGATTGCTACCCACTAAAACGACGTTTTCGCAATAATTTTAATAATCCTAGGCCTCGATTATTAACTTCTATCGTGCATAAGTGTATCATTGATACCTACATGAATAAATGATTTTGAATTTTGAATTTATCTTAATTCCTTATAAAAATACTATTAGAACAGAGTTTTCTCCGTCCTTACCTATCATGTAACTTGTAAGATCTGTTGCTATGTTGTTACCAGCCCAGTATGTCACCGCCCTTACATTAGTCTCAATAATTAACACATAAAAAGGGCATCCCGTGATAAGGGGTTTTGTGGCACGATGCTTGGAACAACGAATTCGCTTCATTATTAAGCAATTAACAACATTTCTTGGACCAAGCGTGACTAAATGGCTATCGTAACACCTATTGAGCTTCGAGTCCTCGTTTATATCTTTGTAAGGAGACCTGAAATATTTTCTATTACTACATACCTATTATAGCCGCAGTGATAGCCTAGTGGTTTGAACTCTCGAACGGGAGATCCAAACATCTTTGACACAAACTTTGACATTTATAATATTAGTAGAAGTTGTAGGATAGGAATAGTAGGATATGTGTTGTAACATTTCATTTAGAAAATAAAATAAAACGATCTTAAACGCATTCTACAGACCACTCTTGAAAACAGGCAAGTCCACAAACGTGTGACTGTCCGTGTGTGTGTCCACTACGTCCTTTGACAGACTGTTGTCATCCTGACAGAGATATAAAACTTATTGTATGACATGAATATGATAAATTACGGTCGTATTTCGACCACATACCGGTCTAGTACATTTAAATTTATACATATCTCAATGTAATTACTACGAAACTATGAAGTCAATATACAAGATAACGAGTCGTTTTTACGACACTTGTATTTAGTAATTGGTATTGAAATTCCGGTGTCTGTACGTCGTGTTTGACATTATTTAATGTTTCCTTAGTTCGACCTTTACGAACGAACGGTTGCTGTCATCTCTACTAAACGACGTATTTTTTTGGCGCGTTTTTAATTTTATAATGAGGATCTCCCAAAAAAAATGTGTTTAAGTGTTTTGTGATAAACACAGAATGGAATGCTGTGTGTCCATCTGTGACTGTGCTTAGGAACTATGTGTACTTAATAGAAATAATTAGAATAGAATTAAAAAAAATATAGGTAGGTTTAACAATTATTACCGACTAATTAACTCAACTATGAAACTTTACCATACTATCTCTACCAGACTCTTTTATCCGTTACTTCTATAAAATAAATCATCATTAACTTAATTTAATAAACATCACGAACAATTTATCTTTAATTATTTCTAAATTGTGTCCGCGTTGTTATTTTTTAACTGTCTAAGTTAGTTATGCCTATTAGACAGTTCTCATTTATCGTTAGTCAGGCATTGCTGCCAATTCTTGTTTAGTCAATAAAAAAATAAATAAATATTGATGCCTTATGCAAACTATTAAGTCATTTTAATAGCTTCATAGTGAACTACATATACAACAAATTTGCATTTTAATGCGACGAAAAAAGGTCTATTTTCCGACGACTTTACTAAGAAAACGTAGGAATGTTAGCATGTGTAAAATTTTTAATTATGCACACATGGAAAGTCCTTTAGAGCCTTAATAGCTGATGATAGCCTCTTGATATTCTTGCGATGGCTATCTGCATTGCATGCTCCATATATTGTTACGAGTATAATTAAGACATTTTCCTAATTAACTGCTAAACGCGACAGTACTACTCGTAACTAACGCGAGTTATTGACGAGTTAACTATAAAACAAATTTTCACACTTGATGAGTGTCCATCGACATTTTTATAGACAATAAGGCTCTGTAGTAATAGTAATTTCTCGCTCTAATTATAATAAACGATTATTGCGCGGTCTTACTGTTAGCGATGAGCTATTGACGGGGAATTTTTCATAGGTTTTAAAGTCTCAAGTTGCAAAATACATTGCTTCAAATAAAACCATTTTCACACGTTTATTGGTGCTATAACCGTTCAATATTTAATCAAATACCCAACTGATTATAATTAGAATAAATCGAATTATTTCAAATATTATTTTTACAAACTACCGTTGATGCCACGGTCATAAAACGCCCACCAACACCGTGAGCAGAGGTTGAAATTCATGATCCAAATTCGCTTCACTGGAACGAACATTATACCTATTGGTTACCAAAATACCTTGCTGTTTTATGGATAGTCATTTAATACTAAAGATACGAGTATGATCGAGACGTCCACGTCCATAGTTATATCTTATCCAAATCCTCTTTTATCTCTCACCCAGTCGCACTAGGGCCGCACCATTCGCGCAACAGCTATTAAACCCTAAAAAGGGCTTGCACAATAAAAATGTCCATCGGCGCACGCGCACCGCCGACCGCCATTAAGATTCTTTACTCACATCACAGACACCATAAATCAGGGGGCTACCTTGCATTACGAAGAACGCGAAGAAAGTAAAAGTTTTTTGCCTTTTTTCCTTTTCTTTCCTTTTTCCTTTTCGCCGGAATAGGACGGCTAAGTCCTGCTCTTGCTTGGGAGAGATTTTTTTTTAGTAAGGTGTCATTTATGATCGCTTTTGGCATAAATTCTTGATCAGTTCCGTAGTTCCAAGGGCACGTTAAGACGACGTCTTATGTCGCATTTGTCGATCCGCTAACAATGTCTAGGGTTGACACCAAGGCACCTAGGGCTACCATCAAACAAAGTATTAATTAGGGCGGTAATAAACGGTGGTACGATCACGCGATCTCGTTTACGTCACAGCTTTAGCAGCCATCAATAGGATATGTCTGTTGCACCCATCAATCGCAACTTCAGCTGTTGAGTGACACCTGCGTCTCGTTTAAATAGACAACGATCAGATGTAAGTCGTGTTACAAACTTGGATTACTAATAAAAGAACTTTGGTGACCCCGTACCCTAAGTAGTGACCCTGCCTGCGAAACGAGGGGTCCCGGGTTCGATTCCCGGCAGGGCCAGATATTTATGTGACAGATAAATGTTTGTTCTCGGGTCGTGGGTGTTAGTGATGTGTTGTGTTGTCCATGCCATCCGCGACACAGGGAATCCTACTGCGGGGGTATGAGTGTGTATTATTTGTGGTTGCAAAGCTTTCCTTATGGATGTGTGTCTATTTATGTCTTAATCAATGGTAATTTCGACGCTTCAGATTTCGGTTACTAACTGCCTGCGTGGTCCCAATAACTGCTCACTATGAACGGGTCTGTCTTCGTAACTGAGGAAGCGCAGAGTTTACAAGTTTGATCGTAATGTGTGGCTACGAGTATGTTTGATGTATTTGACAAAGGATGTATCTATCTAGATTTTATTAGCATACCTATACATAACGTTATATAAAACAATTGAAATAGGATCATTAACATAATTCACATAGTCACGTCTTTTAATCTGAAATTATTTATACGTCAGACTTCTAGGATTCGAACCTGGACCTTTTGATTCAAGGTAGGTATGTTTGTCGTGCAAGTTTGTTGCACAATAATTGATATTTTACGGCCGACTTTAGAATGACGTGTCAAAGTTAAATACGATCAGTTACGACAGACAAGCCGTTATACCACGACCGTTTCAATTGAAAATATTAACAGTATTTGGACAGCTCGATTGATAGGTGTTACATTAGCGTTTCGACGTCAAATTGCACTGTTTGGTATGCACCAGTAATTGATACTGTTGATGATATAATTAATTCCTCGAACGATTATTATTCCGTCGGTCCACTGTCAACTGTCATGATCGAATGGCTATAAAAGTCCAACAACTAGCTGAAGCAAATGTTGTCCTTTTCAAGGGAGTTGACATTAAAATGATACAGTATGGGATGGGTATTATAATTTATTCATAATAGGCATATGACAATTGATACTAACATTAAAACTGACGACGTTTTTTGGCTGATTATAACATCAATTATACCTAATTACTTTCTATTATAATCATAGACAAACTTATATTACAAATATCTATGAAGCAAATCTATTCTAGGCTTGAACTTGGGACTCCATTGGTAACCAGGACACGAACTGACTGACCTACAGAGCTTTAATTAAAGGTTAAAGTTTCTTAAACCTCTGTTACTATTAATTATAGACTGGGTACCATTAGGTTGTTTAAAAAGCAAAAGTGGCGTTCGTTGTGTTCATACAACGGTGACCACTTACTATTAGGCCTATTTTGTTACATAACATAGGCAGTATAGCCATCACTTGCTAAGTACAAGTCAAGCTGTCAAAATGTAAGTGTAACGTGCTCTGGGCATTGGGCACGCATTAACTGAAAGGTCACTTGGATACATATCACGCTTCGTCGTGTGTTTTTTTTAATTATTCAACTATCGCATACCTACTTATTAAATGCTAGAAATCACTCCGCCCGCATATTTTGCAATATTTTTTATTGCTGCTTCTCTCCTATTCATATTAGCGTGATGTTATATAGCCTATAGCCTCAATAAATGGACTATCTTACACTAAAATATTTTTTAAATCGGTCCATTAGTTCCTGAGATTAGCGCGTTCAAACAAACAAACTCTTCAGCTTTATATGATTAGTATAGATACCTATACATAGTTAAATGGGATAGGAGTATAGGATGGATGACTCCCCTTAATTGAGTATTTCATCCAACCCTTTTGTCTCTAACTTTATGATCATTTATCTCTGTGCCGTCTTAGGTTAGAAGAGCGAGTTATTAAATAAAATATCAAATATCACTGACACCCACGACTCAAAAACAGTATATTTTATATGTAACATATTTATGACAAATATTTGCCGAAGCCGGGATTTGTTCCTCGTTGTCGTTGTTAATCAAGTAACACATACATTCTCAAGTTTAGAGAGTAACTCCAGAAAAAAATAACAAAAATAGCCAACGCGAAGCAGCTTGTATAATAAAAAATAGACATAATTTTTTAATCTAATAATTACGATCAGTTAACTTGTTTTGCTCGAATTGTCGGCAAAAACAACGATAGAGGGACCGCAAAAGGAGTCGCATTCGTCTTGATTAGCGGTAGTTAGCTCTCAAATCGAACGAATAGGTCAAATACCTACTGACGTACCGACAATTACAACCAAGTAATGAATGAGACGTCACTCTATACTTAAGGAATCATAAGACTTTAGTCTTCTAATTAAATGATAATAAACAAAAACTATAGCATTAGGCCGCGGCGTGAGGTATACGCTAAAGGCGGATAGTTAGCAGTACCTAATAAATACTTCACTGTGATGAATTAAATAATATTTTGTATCCTATTTTAAGATTGAGTCTTACATTATAAATTCTTCACAAAATTATATTTTCTTTGGTGACTGTTATTGTTAATTATCGTTACTTTGTATGTGTTGTATTGAAATACTTTGAAACCATACCTATCCACAGTTCTTCGTCCTTGTACTTTTTGTAAAAATAAACAATCAAATGATACAAATAAGCTTACGTCAAATAAAGTTACTACCTACCTTCTATTTCCCATTTATAGAAATTGTGTCCAAGCCATAGGAGGTAGCGGGAGCGGGAGCGTGTTAACACGCGTATCATTGACTCGCGCTCGGAGCGGGCGGAGCAAAAACTGGCCGGACCTGTTATAACGGCCAGCAGCAGTGCCCACGGAACTGTATAGAGCTGCCATGTGGACGCAAATTAAATTAAATATATTATTGATAATTGTGCACTTATATGGGTGGTCCTGGTTTTGTATATTTTTTGCCCTCCCTAACTGTAACCGGGACTATTATACGTTTAATTTACGAATGATACTGCTAATTATTAATATTAATTAGCGTTAATTTAATTATGATAATTGGTAACTTGAGACTGCTTTTATTAAGGAGTTATTTTTAAATTAACGATTCTCGTAGGTGACAATCGTGTTTTTTAGTAGAACATAAATATAAATATTTTTTAAATAAAAGTCCGTGTTGGTATTCAGTAAGGGTAATAAGAAGTCTAGTTTTACCTTATGATTTACGGTCGCGGAAATTATTCACATGTTTTGAAGAACTATCCGGAACTATTATGTCTGTGGCTGTGGGTGGTGTTCATCCTTACACAACCACACTAAAACAAAGTTAGAAATATGTCAAATTATGTTAACAAACCTCTCTATATAATTCCCGTACCGCTAAAAACAGCTCTATATAAATCCACTTATCGTAAAACTGTTACAAAATAGCGATTTTTATGAAAATCAGTTGCAATTAGTTAAATAAGTAGCTAGTCGGTAGGAGCGTATAAATTGCTATATTGATGAGTTATGAGGCTTAATTAGTAATTATACCGAGTGCCGTCTCGCGCCAATAGCAGACCGGGCTCTGGTACGTGGCTGGACTGAGATATGAGTGCTAGTGGGTCACTGGACATTGACGTCAACTGACATCACTACTCTTCAAATGAAAGAAAACCGCGCAACGTAGCTTCAGAACAAAGTCATCTTAAAGCATTTCGTGGCACTTGAGCAGAAACAAATTTGGAGTACCTAGTTATAATCTCTAGGTAACCTTATATTTGCATGGATCGGTTATTTCCTGAAAAAATAGTTTATTGAAATTATTGTGTCAATTTTGCTTTTGACTCAAAAATATACGGACATATTTAGCTATGTGAACTTATTCGCCATAAACTTTAACCATGGCAGTTAATTTAAACTTCATGCAGAATCTTTGCAAATCAATAAGCAAATTCAAAAAGCATTATGATCCTTAACACTTTATTTAGCAGGTTGTAGTTAACGCGTAAGGGCAGGTTTAAACGGGCTCTATAAAAGATAGAACTTACCTATTTGTTATCTTAAGACCTATCGATAACCCACAATAACTCGTAGCGAACATTCAGACTAATTACCTACAATAGAAATAGAATCGTCATCTTTTAATGATGCTGATGATAAATCAGCTAGTGTCATTAAATAATCACCACTGGACCAATAAAGTGTAACAAATGCGAAATAACACTAGTTAAGACCCTCCTTATTAGGTTGAAAAAAAAGTTTATCGTTTCGTCATAAACTCTAAACATTTGCCTGAAAAAGTTTGGTTAAAAACTTTTAACATAAATTATGTAAAAACAA
Source organism: Lerema accius (assembly GCA_001278395.1). Classification (NCBI taxonomy): domain Eukaryota; kingdom Metazoa; phylum Arthropoda; class Insecta; order Lepidoptera; family Hesperiidae; genus Lerema; species Lerema accius. Next base: position 346,940 of record LGAG01000689.1, on the reverse strand, counting down.
CAATACTGTTAACAAGCAACTTGCATGTTAGTTTGCGAAACCTTTCCAATAATAAATTAAATAAATATTCTTATAACCAATGTTTTACACTAGTGAAAACGTTATCCCGATCAGCAAATAATTAACATAGGTTGTTTAGGTCACTGATTTGGATAAGCGAACGTCGGTCGTGTACTTTCTAGATACGATCGCTATTACCACTCGATAAGACGGTTTAAAAAACTTCATAGCTGATGAATTAAGCTATGTCCTTATGTAATTAAAAACCATGTTTGAGTTCATCTAGTAGCAGAAAAAGTATTAAGTGCAAATTATGAATGAGCTAGTTGTGCTATGGGAGCGGAGCGAATGCGACAAGTGGGCCTACGGTAAAAGTGTAGCTCGAAATGGTGTAAAATTACGACTATAAGCAAATAGTTTATTAAATTCGATTTCTTAATAAATACTAGATACTGCATTAGGAGGAGAATTTGATAAAGTTTTATTTTTTAATTACGTTTTATTTAGGTATGTAGGATGATAAATTTATTTAACTTAAATACTTATTTTTAGTTTAATTTGAGATGTTTGTGACATTCATTTAAGGTAAACATACTTGCTCTATGTTTGAGGATAGGTACATTATTGTAACATAAGCCAGAAGAACTGATATAGGTACAATCCTAACTTACTTTATAGTTATAATCCTTACTTAATCTATGTTTGCTTCGTGATTCTTTCAACTGCTGTGACACAAATCTTGTGAGTCGCTCCCTGTACGTGGCAAGCTTTACTAGAACCAATAAAGGTGATAAGTTTCACATGATGCGCACTCTACGCGCCATGAATACGTAACACTAGTGTAGTCACCACCGTTATGTAAATTATTCGTACCCTTCATACATTACTAAATTAATATACAACGGCCATAATGAGTTCTTAATAACGCCGCGATGAGGTGCGAAAAAAAATATTGGGTTTAAGTTATCTCGCAATCTAAAGCTACCGTGGGTAGTCGTGTCGTAAATCGACTTCCATCATCGTAATCATTGGTCAGGAGGCATCTTTATGACCCATCTGCCTGTTGAAATTGTTTTAAATATCTTACGGCTACTTTGTAATTATTGTCGATTAAAATTAATTGAAACAAGCAGTTTAAATTAACACTGTAACAGTGTTCTTACATAGGTTGTATTATATCAGGTATTGTTTATTATTAACCACACTTTTGAAGTTCCTTTAATAACCATAAAAGAGGTAATTTTTGGGGGTAGAGAAGTACCCAACATCATGTTGTTGGGATCTGGGGTCATTGATGTTTTTAACGATTATTGGCTGATGTATTCCTCGAAGACATAGTTATTTAACAGGAGCGACACGTATGTCTGAATATTCTATACAAACATTTTTTATTGATAAAGAAAGCAGCGTCATTTTAAACACTATTTATCAACAAACCACGCGAGGTTGTAGAACAATTAAATCGTATTAGTATTTTCAGAATTGGTCGCGCAGAATACCAGAAATTCTTCCAAATGTAAGCGTGGTCATTAACTGAAACTGGTGTACTTAAAATTAGTTATTGCACATCATGCGTATTATAAACATGCATTGTCATCAGGACTGAACCAGTGTGTAAAATTTTAGCTTAATCGGATACCGGGAAGTGGGTGAAATTTAGCTTGCAAGATTTCATTACAAACACCGGGACAGGTGAAACGAAATAAAAGCTTGTAATTAAAACTAAAAATATTAAAAGTATATTTAAAGTCAGTTGATATATAAATAACAAGTGATTAGTATGTGGATAGCAACACTAGCTCACTCCTTGGTTTCCGCACGACGCGACTCGTCCAATTATCGTGATCTAATTGTCGACAATTGTACCGCGACGATGTAATTACGATGAAATTGATCACGCCGTGACGTGGCACTTGAATGCTACACTTGTAGCAAAATATTATAGTAAAGTTGGATGGTGGAATATTGCTAAAATTCGTATGGACTGAAAAAGATTTTAGGGTTCCATATCTGATCATAAAACACAAATATTAAGGGGCCCATTTCTGCTAACTTAACTAATAATCACGTACTATTGCGAGATTTAATGATGATTCGAATATCACAGGGGGAAAATATCTATTCTGCGATAATTTATACATTCTCTTAAAAATAGTTAACAAAATCGCAAATGAGACAATCTGTTTAACTACGTGTAACAATTTAGTAGGCTTGGAGCTTAGTTTTCTACATTATTTCGGATAATTTATCCATCTCATGTATAAATGTACAGCCTATTCTCAGAGGTTTCAGTGTGAGTCAAAATTATAACTTACTTAGAAGTACCTTCTATACTTACCAAAGATGCGTGTTCACACATTTGTTATGTCTAAAGCATCTACATAGAAACGTTATTAGCTACCTGTACAAGCCTCTACAAGCCACAGACAGCCAGTCTACCTCCACAAGAGAATCGCGGTCCACAAAAGCAAATGGACCTTAGAGGTCCTGTTGCTAGGCAAAAAAACAAGATAAATTGAATGGGGGCGCTCAATTGGCGTGACCATACTGTGGACGTAATAAATCCATCGGTTTCAATCCGCGCGTGACGACACCGGTAGGTATTTGCATACCTATCGACGTTCAATCGCTAAAACAAGTGTAGCCATTGGCTAGATCCCTTAGGAGAAAGGTTTTTATTTGCTAATCGGGGTTTTGGATCTGATGATGCGGTTTGAAGGTTTTTGTTAGGAATTTTTGTTATGTATTGCCACGGACATGCAGTCTGCCTGGTTTAAGGGTGACTCTATGTAATTACAGTTCCTGAAAAATCGTTAAGCCTGGTTTTCACTACCTACATGAATTAGATTGGACGGCTAGATAATGATTCGTATAAAAACAAAAACCCTATTGATAATTTCTTTTTAAAGCGTCATAAAATAGTATTCGTTCTGTGTAGCTTCCACATTGAAGTTGAATTTAACGACACCCTAAATTAAGAAATCTAACAAGCTGTTTTGGCTGAAGAGCGTGGCAAAGAAATTTACTTACATAGGCACGCTCGTAAAACATGACTCTTTTTGGCGCAGGCGAGTAAAAGTTAGTATAATTTTTCGGCGCTATTTTCTACAACGGAAATGCGTAGGTATATTCAAATGGAATACTATAAATCATAGTCACCGTACAGTATGCAGATAACACTGACGCAACAGAACCGCGGCTCGCCCCGCCGACTAATTATTATATTGATAGTTGAGCAACACTCACATACTCCTTGTTAGGTGTTAATAAACGCGTTTTGCATATGCATTCTAATTGCGTTCATATCATGCATTCACGACGCCAAGTGTGGTGTCTAGGTTTCCTGAGGGGTTCTGCAGACGTAACTAATAGTTAATAATATAATGCCTTAATTAGTTAATTAATGAATTAATTAATAATGCCTTTTGTGTCACATGAATATTTTAAAATTGTTGTTGTTGTTGTCATTTTATTCAGTGTTTTAAATTGTCATTATATGTACAATAAAGAGTAGCTATTTGTTTGTAATTTTGCATAAATTATTACACTTCGATTTTCATAATTTCGATTTCGTAGGGTTTCTCCTAATAAATTAAATGACCTAGAGCATAGATACTATGCCGTTCTATTGAGGATTGGCGGAAGCGTTAATGGCCAACCTAAGTGCTGGAAATTCTTTATGCCGCCCAAAGGCCCCCGACATGGCCTAACGACTATCATCTGATAATATCTATCGGCATCTTCACCGAAGCACAGAAACGCTCAAGAAATGTTAGCGGTCACCCATCCACTTTCCGACCGCACCCACAATTCTGTTGCCTAACTACGTCGAACACATAGACTTGACGTAAACCGCAGAGCTACGAGCGTTTCTAAACAGATATAACGCAAAGGGATAACTCACAGATAGGGAACTCTAAAAATTAACCTCGGTTCATTGGCTAGAGCCGTAGTATTGTGAAAATAGAGTTTTTGTCGCACTCTGTTAATCATTACCAGTGTTAATGCTTTTTCTGTGACAAGAATATATGTACTCGCGTCAAGAACTAATTTTCTGTTGATTGTGATTAGCCGGCGTTGACGTAAGAAATAGTAAATGATAAAAATATCGATAATATGTGAAGAACTGACGACACGGACAGTTGTAGAAATATAAAGTCGGTAATTTTAATGCTAAGTGGCATCATTTGTGCATAGTAACATACAATTTACAACCTTTTTTAACTTCGTCGTAGTTTACGCCTTCTTTGCGCTGATTGAGACACGATTGAAGCTTGATTAGCGGTATTTTGGTCCTGGTATAAAATTAAGAGGAGGAGTGTCTGTTAACATTGTTAATATCTTGATTATTGTTGATTGTATTTGATAGGTCACTAACTGATAAAATTCGCAGTATGACAGCAAGGTGTAGGTAAATCTACCTTCTTCTTTGTGATGAGAAATCCGTGTCTTTTACTAACCAATTATTCAGTTGCCATATAACACAACATTCTTGCAACCTAAAGAACCTTTTGCTATTTTTGTCGCAGTCAATTACGCATCTAAAGTGTATTCGGTCCAACATCTTAATCTTTTCGCTGTTCGCGGCCGTTTGCAGTCGATAAGAGAAAATATCTGCGGCCGAGATCGATCGAAATTTCAAGTGAACCCGCGAGAGGCCGCTAATTCAGTGCCCCTTTTATTTATGTCTTCATACGCGCCGCCGATAGCCCCTAATTACGCGGCCGACGCAAAAACACTAATCGCACATCGTACAGCTACTTTTAAAACACAAAAGTTTCATATGCCTGCAATACTGCATGGAGCATCCGACTTTATGCCAAGTTGCTTAGATTGAATTCCAATAAACAGAACAGAGTACTTACGTTAGCTTTGCTTATGAAGATCTCTCGGAACTGTGGTATGAAAGTCGTAAAGGTCTACCTCGTTGTCATTGTCAAGAAGTTTTTATTGTCATTAAAGTAAAGTCGTTTTCGATTTTGCGTAAATGAAGCAACTCATAAGACCCTCTTTCTCTGATGCCTCTACATATCTGAACTGAAGTGGAAGCTACCTTAAGTTACTGAGTATTAGGTTGAATTTTATTGGGTGACTGTTGGTGAGATAAGACCTTTGGAATCCTAAAAAGCCAGTTGCGCATGAGAAGCGTTAATGAGCGAGGGTTCCGTCGAATTCCTGCTCAGCTATGTTAGTGTATCAGCTTTTGTCGGCGCGATACAACTTTTTGCGATGGCCAATGATAACAATGAGCGGTGTTAAGAAGTGGGATGCGAACCTCGGGAGATAATAAGAAGTGGGATAATTAATTAATGTGCAACGACGGACAGACAGACAGAACTAGCTAGTACCGCGGTGGCGTTTGAACAAGACCGAGATAGTATCAATACATGGCGAACATGCGCGATTGTAAGCTCGGTATAAGTAGCTCGTCGTGTATTTAGAAAAATCTTAAGAAGCTATTTTAACAACGAAACTGATTAAAGGACGTATGCGATAGTAAGCGAACAACGATTTAATGATGTAGGATACGGAAAAGAATAAATGCTTGCATTACCAAACAACACTTTTATAGAAGGCGATTAAATAGAAATTCATGTTTGCTGTAAAGCTGTATCTAGAGTGTGTCTAGGGTTTAAAATTGTGATTACGATTAAGTAACTATTACACAAATAAAGAAGTAATTAAATAACTTATCTTATTATCTAATTAAAGTAGTTTCCCAAGTATGAAGACACATTTTTGGAGCACCAAAATTACCATCTATGAGCATTTAATTTCCAATAGGCATTGCCAATCGATAATTTAAAGTAATTTACTGTCAAAATTCGTATTTCCAAACGTCTTTGGTTCTCAAAAGCATTTTTCTGCTCTGACGAATATCCAATGTATTTTAAAACCTTTTTATTAATGTTAATAAAAACTACGGTTTCAAGCAATTAAAGTCAAAAGTATTTTACATTTCCCCAATAACTAAAGATATTATCTGTATATTAAACAATTCTTACAATTCTACTTCTAAAGTAATTTAATTCCTGGCCATTTGCAATAAATTGGCATAAGGCGGTGTAAGTACTTTTGTAAGTATATTTGTATTTGAAGGCAAGTTAAAACCAGCCGCACAACTTTTACAACTTTATTCCATATTTTTTTATGTTTCTCTGAATGGTTTTACTTTTTATTAAATTACTGGCTTATTTAAATTTATTTTAATTAGTTAATTACATTTAAGATACAAATAATTGAATTTAAACATTGCTAAGAAAGATTATTCCTCGTTGCTGATAAGATCATTTAAGGTAGCAATGTTTTTGCGTTTTTTCAGACACATTTCAACCCTTTAAGAATCCATTGCTGCAAGAGATATATCATACATCAAGTTAACTTTCTGTCTCAAATATTCCTACTAAATTAGTTATTTACGTGCAGATTTGCACACCATACATGTTCAAGATTTTTATGGTAGATTTTTAGGCATACAATTTTTTTTTCCGAAAACTTTGAAATAGTCTGTATAATATGATTCCAGCTATCTATTAATACGCATAGATGCTCTACAATTCCAGGATTTGAAAGTTTACTAAACCTTAATATGAAGAGCATTAATTTTAGTATTTATATAAATAGTCTATTGCATTACATAGAAATATTTCGCATAGCGTGTGCTAGCATCCCAACGAAACCACAGTGAATAGACCTTCATAATTAAATGACGGAAAATAATTGCATTTCGAAATGAATATCTTTGCTCGTAATCTACATGCGATCTGCGCCGGTCGGTATTACAGGAGCAATTAATCAAGATATTGATAATTCAACAGGAATGAAATGTGATATCAAAATACGATTAATATTGCAGGAGGTAGCAGCCAATCTAGATCGGTTGGTAAATTGGCAAATACATTCGTATGTGCAATTGCAATCTGAGTCCAGAAACGAAACGATATTGAGTTAATATTGAAGAACAGGATCTAACACCCTGATACTGAGAATACGAAATGCGGACTTGGTTTTTTCTGATTCTTAGCTGGCTTAGTTTTTGGGGTTGACATATTTTATGAAGTCCAGAAGAGTTTCCATTATTATTATGGGTATTTGAAATCAAAATTCCATGCTAATTTCATTGTTAGGAGCATTCTCTTGACCACCTTTAGTATACGCTTATAAATGACGAACACGTTATTATAACAACTAGCTTATACTTTAAATAAAGTAAGGATGCAATCTCAATACAAATAGGTATACATACAGCTCTGATTAAGTTGTCAAAATACCTGGACTTACCCAGATGTCGGCCGTCGAGTCAGTGACCGGAGCAAGAAACGTCTTCATCTCACAAAGCGCAATAATTGTAGTGCCAATTTACCAGTAAATAATTATCCGTGTCCGAAAGAAACTTTATCGAACGCTCCCAAGTTATTTAATACGGGGAACAGGTCTGTATGGATACGGTAGGCTTTAATTATAAGACATAATTCAAGAGACGCCTACAAGACTCTCGTATTTGTTTATTTCTCGCCACTAATTTGTTTTAATGCTATCTGATGTTATACGCGTATTGGGTGTTGTCTTTCCTGCAATCTTCTTTCTCTTTACCGAGTGCAATGTCATTTTATTTCAATTCACTGATGATAATTTCGTCTGCATCCATTGCTGTCTTAGTTACTGTATTCTCGATTAAATTTTGCCTCTGAAAAAGTAATGTACGCGAAATTTATCGTTAAGTTCTTCTCGATGTGAGGAGGGCGGTTCAGCAATAAACACGCAGAAGGACTTAATTATGAATTTTTCACGCGTTACCATACAATTTTCGTTTTGTCTGTCTGTCGGGCGATCCGGGGCCGTGGATGACAAATTAAGCTCGAATTTTGCACGCAATGCGAGGCGTCCCGGCCCTTCCCTTCCTCCGTCATAATGCTATCAGATTTGATATTCACTGCAATTACTTTAATTTATACAACGGCTTGCCAAATATGTAATGCAATGATACCACCTAAAGAACTTGTTTTAGCTCTTGAAAATTTTACGTTTGTTGTGATGGTATCGTTATTTCCTTTCATGTAATTAAATTTGTGCCTTATTTACAGTTTATGACGATTTAGGTAATATAAGCAGCGAGTATTTAGTCGTCTACCTACAAATTGATAAAGTTAGTTTGGCAGATCGGCTATTATATTTGTGTGCACAAACATTTGGCTAATATCACATTTTATAACTTTTTTCCAGCCTCTTTATTGTGAATAATTGCCTTATTCAAAAACTTATCCGCCGTTATTCCATTTTCTCGTCCAAATGGCTGAATAGATTTCGTTTATTTTTACCATAAACATAGATTATATCCTGAAGTCGGTTACCTGTTGCTACGAAAATAATACTTGAAAGGGTAAAAAGATAATCTAGCATCCAAAACGCAAAATCCCCCACCTGTAAAACTAAAAACAAATTCACACCAAAACCTAATGACACATCAAAAATCCCGTTACCGTAACAAAACTGAAAGCAAAAAGTAACCCCAAGTTGCACAGCCACTTGCGGTCGGTGTCGTTAATACGGCGGCCGCGTCGGTGTCTGTTCGTCCGTCCGCTTTATTGATTCCAGCTAAAACAAACAACACGGCTAAATGGAACCATTGCCGCGGATTAAGTTGTATATCCAATGAGCGTGGCTCAAGTTCAGTAAAACCGAGGTTGGATAAAACAGCGGGTTTCGCAATGTGAGACAGTGTACGCTTACTTTGACAAATAAACCGCTTAGTTATATGCAAAAAAGAATGTATCTTTCGGGGCTCTTGATTCCGAATCAATTGTTTTCTTGTATGTAGAGTTTTTAGAGAATAACAAAAAAATATTAAATGACCTAGGTAATTAATTTCCACGTTGTATGAAATAATTAATGACTTGCATGCTCTTAAGGGGATTTGTCTCAATACCCAACTGGTATATCACTGATGTTCTGCCAATTTATAAATGCTAGATACTCTTTAGCCCCACAATAAGATTCCCAGTATCGTGAGTGCCAGGACACACACAGACCGAGAACTGAAATTTAAAGTAAAAAAATCGAACTAAGGACCCAATAAACTATGGTCCGGAGTAACCGCTACGCCATATGGACCGTCGCATTCTGCAAATACTGTTGAGCAATTCTCTCGTAACTCGAGCCGTGTTTAAACCGATGCCGGTATCGGATAGAGCCGGCCGATACATCACGAGTGCGTAACGACGGCGCCTGCGCACCGCGCCTCGATTTATAGCCGCCGTAACCTTTAATTTGGACATAATTTAATTTGAACACGCCGCATGAGACTTAATTATGATATCTTCGGATGCGCTGTTCGCGTATTTTTATGCTTCATCCTGTGTCGTGAATGAGGTTGGCTTATAAAGGTAGCTAGGTTGAGGGTTAAAAATAGCTTTAGCAGTATTTTTCTAGCAGTACCTAATGGTAATAATTAAAATCGAAAACTATTTTAACTCTGGTCTTGGATTCGTAAGGGCTTAAGTATGTTGTTGTTGCGATAGTCATAAAGATTTTTTGTATTTGCTTTAGATTCGGCATCCATAGTAGGGTAGGTATGCTTAAAATCCTTAGGGGTCTCTCCCCCCTTATTAAGCCTGGCTTGAGCTGGCCTGGCTTCCCGCTTTTATGTTTGTGTTGTTTTCGATGTTTCTAGCAAAGACAACAGCAAGACAGCAACTGATAATTTGCTTCGTGTAAACCAATGTCCCCTATTAGAATATTGATTGATATCATTGAATTACAGTTTCGTAGTGTTCACGCGAACATTTCTTAATAGTTATAAATATTAATGCAATCTTATCCAACATCCAACGGAGATCGAGTACCTACTGTCGACTGACGAGGGATCTGGTTTCCCCGTCTACGATAAAACATAAGCTAAACGTTAGCTTTATCAAGAAATGAGAACTATGATCTTTCGTCGTCATATTCATGTCATAAATAGATCTTCATGACAGACGCTACATTAGAAAACTATATTTTAACGACTCTGTTTCTGTTCAAGTCTATAAGTGACTTCCTTTCTTATTTGACTTCGCCAGAGGGGCATCAATATATTTTTTTTATATGCCCACCCTCATCTGGGCTCTATTAATACTATTCATTTTAATATCTAACGTCGTAAATAACTTAAATAGAATTTACATTTCTTGTGTATAGTTAAATTAGTAACGCGATAGTTTTATCAGCCATCGCTGGTACTAGGATTTTCCATTTCCTGCGCGTAGTTAAACTAGGAACGCGATAATTTTCTAGCTCGTCGCTGCCAGTAGAACGAGCGGTCGTCGTTTTTGTTACATTATATGCAGATAGATGAAAGCAACACCGCACCGCCAGGCGGCGTTGTCGTCGCAAACGGTTTTCTAACTTTTTGTTCCTTCTCAATTGTGTTCTGTAATTAATGTTTTACAAGATGCTATTTATTAGAAGAGAAGATTGCTAACTTGTGCCTTTAGCAACGGTGTAATGTATCTTCCTCTTGAGACCTATCTTAGTCTGTTCCCACGTTGAGTGCAACATTGAAAGTCGGATGTTATCAATGTAAAGAATTGTTTGAATTTTAGCCAACTAGGTACGCCAGGAGGTTTATGTTTTTCAGGTGTATTTATGTATGTCTGTCTGTAGGTATGTACATTTGTTTTGCACGCTCTTCACTTCAATCGCATTGACGGATTATAAAATGTGAGATGTACTTGGATTCGTCTCCATATATTTTTTATATGGGGTCCCCCTACAAAATAAAATAGCGCGAAAAAACGCACTCGAGGTGTTTTTAAGCATTTATTATTTTGTATAAATGTGACGTTTTAGTTATATTTGCTTGTATGATATTATTATTTCTTTTTAAGTTTGGGTTTTCTGTAATCATTTAGTTTTAACTCAATTATAACGTTATAAATACAAATTAAAATTCCTCTATAAAATAAATGTTTCTCAGATTGAGTTTAATAGTGAATCCAATTTACTCTTGAATATCAATTACCATATATGTACAGATATTTATTACAAATCGTCACGCTGAAGACACTTTAACTGTATAATGATTCGAGCGAGATTAATGACGGATGAATTACGCGATAATTTATTCGGATTTAAAATTCTTTACGTAAATTAAAATTTAAATTTTAGATTTATTTAATGATGTCGTGGAAGTGATTCATTCTAGCCTCTACATTTTTCTAAATTTAAGGCGTCACTTAAAAAACATTTAATGATTATATAGATGGGGGTTATAGCTCTCCATGGTCAAATATGCTTGTCAAACGCGGAAAGATTAACAAACCGCGATATTAGGCTCATTTTGATGATAAGGTTACTGAACCGTGATCTAGGGGCTCTATAAGGGTGCGCACAGATAAAGTAACATGTTTTATAACTTCTGTTATATAACGCGTCCCCATTATCTAACATTGTTGTATCACAACGAAACAAATAACAAGAACGTACACATTAAAATAATCACAAATCGTCCACATTTATAAAACATGTTATTTAACTATGTTTTTTAACATGTTTTGTTATATAGTTTGTATGCACCTTAAGACCTTTATTTGTTTTTATTTACAAAAGGGGAGGGAAAATAGTTGTTTAAGTGTCCCTTAACGAAGTCCAAACGTAAAAATAATCGGAATGAAAAAAGTGGTTGCAATTTGAAATTACGTAGGTATGTTTTCAGATTTAGTACCTAAGACTTTTAGACATTTTCAAATTTTTTTTCTTCGCGGACTAGTTTACGCATCACTTACGTCTAACCAACTGGATATTATAATTCAATATTGTAGACGACGTTGTTAGTGATCTGATCGAGTCCCCGATCATCGATACGCTATAATCGAGTGGCATCTCGTCGCCAATTACGCGACACTAGCGCGCTTTACGCATCTTAATTGACGTGTGCGTACTGTAACGGTGGCTATTAGGACGACGTAAATATTGATAAGTAGAGGGTAGATTAAATTAAACGCCGGTTAGTGACACTGGGATCCTGCTCTATCTGTAGTTGGAGTTACGATTACATAGTAGCTGGGTACCTTTGTTTGAAAAAAATAAGCTGTGATAGCTAAGTGGTTTGAACGATGGTCATTCGAATGGGAGTTTCTGGGTTCAAACTACCCGACACGCACCTCTAATTTTAAAAGTTATGTGCGTAGAAACCTGCACGCCTGAGAGTTCTCCATAAAGTTATCAAAGGTGTGTGAAGTCTGCCAATCCGCACTTGGCCAGCGTGCACCCCTCACACTGTGAGAGGAGACCCGAGCCCTGCAGTGGGACAGTTAAGGGTTGTTATTATCCCGATACGACGCGACGGGTTATAATTTTTACTAGGATGTATACATATATGTAATCTGAATGTGTACGTATGAGAGCTTATGAACACAAGCTCGTACTCGCCTGCATTGTACTTAAACATTAGAGAGCGAATCCAGCATATGATCTATCAATAAAGACTGCATGTTAAAGTAACAGATATATGAGATATACAAGCATGTTTTCGTTCCCTCCAGTTGCTAAATCTATCTGTCTGTCACTATTTTCCCCTCTTCCGTTTAACGCGTTAAATGTTACACGTTTCTATGTGCACTTATAAGTTTTAATTCAAAACGTATTTACAGGTGATCAAAATGGACTCATAATGATGCGTAATAGCCTACTGATCCACACAGCTACCTACTGTACGTCTAGATCCTGTTATCTTTAAATTAAATGTCATAAATGTTTAATTCATTCTCTGTCCTTGCAACTTTTTCTGACATTATCACTCAGGACTATCAAACACTGGAGCATTCGTTTACTAAATGAATTGTAATAAATCATTTTATTACTTGACATGTTGCAAGTGCAATATTACCAGTTTTCTTGCGGACGTTAAACAAGTCAATTGAAATTGAAGCGAACACCTTGGCTGATAAGAAAATAGTGTAGTATTATCTTTTGTAGGTATATTAATACGTGATGGGTTAAAGTTTCAGTTAATTAAAAAAAAATGCAGGCACATGTTTTGAGATTGAACTTGGTTGAAGAATACGTTGCAAAAATGTTTACAAAAATAAGTTTTGTTCACAATGTAACAAATACATTAATTTTTATTTTTTAATTATCTATTAATTAGCATAATGAATTACGGTCGAAGTTTGACCACAGAGCAGGTCCTCTAATTATGATTAATCCGTCATGCTGAATAAACGTAGGTATAAAGTAATTAAGCATCACATTTAGCCGGCAGGTGGAGCTTTGCGGATAAAAGGCAATCTTAAACGATATCTGGCGTGTTTAATTTTAATGTTTTGAGTTTATGCAAATGGTGCGGCATCCTTGTTAGAAGGCTTTGGCGCTAGACGACAGTGGCGACACCGGCGGCGGCTAACAACGCACAGATCAGATAGGCGCTTTCTGCGTAAACTGAAAGTTTTACGACCGACTTGCTATGTACACATGGACAGATCGGATGGAGCGAATTCGTTCTCATAGCTTAAGTTGCACGTGGTTTTTCTATACTATAGGTACGAACTACTTAACGATGTTTTTTGTAGGTACTGTATTCTATAGGATTTCTTTCATTTGATACCCATATAAGGGGGTTGAAAAAATGTTGTCTTTGATTTTTTTAAATTATTAACTAAAAAAAAATAATTAATAGTAGGAGAAATGTTTGCGGTCATTCGTAACTTTACATTTCTCATTATTTCACTTTTGGAAAAGTCGTGTTAAGAAAATATATATTTAGAAAATATATCTATACCTACGTGAAGTAGGTAATAGCAGAAATCCAAACTCCCACACTAGGTTACATAACACAAAACAATTTTATTACGAAAAATAGACCTTAATTTTGTCCCTTGTAGGTTGAATATCGTGTAAAATTTTTATTCTCATGTATTTCAATAACCGTTTCGACCGTGTGTCCTGTGTATCTGTTTAAACGGCACACGTACCCGGCGAACAATTAACATTTCGCGCTGCGCAGGCGCAACCGAACGATCATCGCGATGGCGCAGCGCGGGCGTCTAATATGGAGGTAACACTTAATTATCTGCGGCGCCTTTAAAGGTCTAGCGAAATTAGGAACAGGATTCGTTTTACCCACGAACTAGAGGCGAGGAAACATTGACGCAACTTATAGTTCCTCGGTAACTTAATATGTTTATTCTGAGGATACAGTTATATGAGTTAGTTAGTTATTCGTGAGTTATGAGGTATTGTTTGTGATTAGTTAATGCGGAACTGTTCACTATTGCTACGGAAGCAAATGCGTATGGTTTTAACACAGTCACCTTCGGATAACGTCAATAGTTCCGATAATTGATTAGCACTCTGCTTATTTTTACTAGAGCAACTAGTAGAATTTGGTCTTTTTAACTGTGAGAAGAGACCCGTGACGTATGAATTGATTATGGCAGTTATGTGGCGTATTATGTTGTAAAATTCACACGTATTTTTTGCCGGATGCCAGGCATTATGACAGTTTTAGTACTTAGGTAGTGACGTTATTTCGGACAGTAAATTATTTAATTGATTTTAAATTTATTGAATAGTTATTTCCCTTTCAGTTTGAAATTAAATTGATTCTCGAGTTGAAGTTCCCCTCTATTGGGTATTTCTTGCTGCAGGATTTTTGATAAAATTTGACATAATCGACCCTCAAAGAAAACGATTTAGATTTCAATTCCACGTCATTTCGGACACGACTTTCGGAAAAATAGGGTTGCCACCGAAACTGTGTAATATAATAGGTACTTGCATATTTTTACTACGAAATTAAACCAGGATATATTTAGTTAATTTGTTTTGCTTATAAAACTGGAAATATTAAAGTAAGTGTCAAAGAAAAATCCATAAGAGTGACTCCGTAAGTTATTTGATGAACTGCTTGCGAAATGAGGACTCTAGGATTTAGTTCCCGTCAGAAGTAACCATTTATGTGATAGTTAAATGTTCTCGGGTTGTTGTTTAATGAGAATAGTAAACGAGTCTGTTATTAGCAGTTGGTTAGTACGTCAGGTTGTATTGTATACGGCAACAGCGACAGGAAATCATAGCGCGGAAATAAGAGTATTAAGAACGTAAGAATAAAAAAAAATTAAAAAATAAAATGTTCAACCCTAAAGTAGTCGTCCACCCTGACCGAGCCGATTTAATTTATTTGAGAACGGTCGAGCGACCTGCAATCGCTGCAATATACGTCCACCTCGCAGCGGGGCGCGGCTGGCAAATGTTTTCAATGAACATCTCACGGGTTATTGAGAAACCATTAACCCAATGTGTGAGACTTGCAACTAACAACTCTACTCGACTATGTTCTATTCATAGTGCTTAGTCAGCAAATTTCAAAAAATCATTTTATAATGTTGCTAGATAATTGCTTGAAGTGTCAATCCCTTAAAGTTTTATTTTTGCATCACAAATGTAGGTAATCAATTTCTATGCTAAAATTAATCAAAATCCCTGAAATAACTCCATCGAAAGCGCATAGTTAAAAATAATACTATATTCAAAACAGAAAGTCGGATTTAAGTTGCAGTCAACACCTAAAACGTGACAAATCAAAACTGAGACAAAAAAAATGAGTCGACGCCAGTATCCTCACTTACTATAAGTGACGTTATGATAACTTAATAATGATAACAACCTTTGATTAAGTTAGTCGATCAGTCCCTAAAGGGTCACGGAGACGAAAAAATGTTTCCCGTCATTGCCAGCACTGCCGCCCCCGAGCCGCTAGTGTGGTGCAGCCGAGATGGTGAAATTAAATTTTCTTCCACGGGCACCCACTGGGTGGGGTCAGTTTCGTGTCTTTGAAAGTCAATTGATATTGCTATCTATAGACATTGACATAAGTTACTGTTGCATTCATTTTTTTATGCCTCAGACAGGCAAACGAGTAGACAGGTCAAGGATTTAGAAAACTTTGTTGTAGTGATCAGGTTACCGTAACTTCTCTGCAGGATGTATAATAGGTGCAGTGTCTAGTTTTATTCTGGTGGCGATACATATTTCTTTTTGTTGTAACATTAAGGAAAATAATCAGCAGCAGATAAACATTACAAAGATTTTTATCATCTTATGTACTTCCTATGAGAACACGTAATCAGGCAACGGACACTCGGAGTCCATCAAGGCCGGATAACTGAGATTTCGTTCTCTCTGAATATTCAATTTTACTTACAAAGAAACTCCCTATGACAAACGTATTCAATTTTCATGCGTCCGCCAACCTCGTGCCATCTCTCTCGAACCTTACGGATATACCTATGTTGAAAAGAGATGGAGTCGTCAAAGAAATCCCGGTATACCCTCTGGATCAAGTGGGACGAAGTGGACAGATCTCATGAAAAGTTAATATCTTATTTCGCTGAGATATTCCGCTTTGAGGCTTTGAGGCTTGTTAATATTTCACTGCCTCAAACTGTTACTAATTAGTTTCTGTGTGAAGATCCTTTGACTGTACAAGAGATATTGTTCTATTAATATACTATTTAAAGAATGGAATGGTAGAGTCAAAGGTGGGTTTCGTGAATTTAAAAAAATAAAAGCCTGCTTAATTACAAAGGTAGTTGTACAATATTAAAACCACTTGAACTTTGTATTAAAATTTTATTGATATTTTTATTAGTATTATCATCACGTTTAATATTACATTCGTCAAATTGGAGCATATTCACCAAGCGCTACCGATTTCACACGAAAATAGATGTTGGTTGTTACGTATAATGGCGGAATTCACATCTGTGTCACAACATAACTCGTAATCTTATCCAGAGTCAAAAAACAACATTAAACTTCCTAGATGGAGAACAAAAAGGAAACAATTCAGTAATATCCATTGAATGCGAAACAAACAACGCCCTTGAAACATCGCAGAGATTAGGGAACACTACATCAAAACAAGTGTACAGAAATCGATTTAACGGAACCCTTACTATCCCGTACCACGAACGCAAAGGTTTTTCCAAATCTGCAGCTGTCTCTATCTCGTGTATATTGTAAGAAAGAGAGCTAAGATAAAATCGGGGTTGGAAGCCTTCAATTGTGAAGGAGGATAGGTGTCGTGGTACGTGGGACGTACCCTATGTATGTAGGAAGCAATCCTTCGCCACTTCGTCACGGATTAGTGTTCAGTGGGTGCTGGGTTGGTCGCGGAAGTGAAAAGTGATTGACTTCTATTTGCCGATGTACTTTCGCTAGCTTCATTAATATCTGAGTAAGGGGAGTCCATGCTATATTCTCTGCTACATTATGGATTGTCGAAAAATTTAATGGTGCTAGAAGGTTTACGGCCTTCGTTAACCACTGTCATCTAATAGGTAATAACACTCAGTACCGACTACTTGGTTACTTACTTATTGTTGATGCTTTTGCTATTGATGTTTATAGACAATGGTGCTGTTGTCTTTTTGGCTATTTTAAAGTTTTTTTTTAATATTGTGTTATGCCATTATTATCTAAATAAGTTATTTACCATTCATTTTATTGTTATGCCTACGCCTTAATTTAAACATTTGTATGCTTTATGACAAACAATAAAACACGTTATCCACAACGCTTAACTGTCACTATTTCAAACATAAATTATTTCTATCCTTAACAAATACCACAAATATCTAACCATTTTGTTTATGTCCTTAGCAAAGGCATATTTATTTTTCACTCAGCTATAAAGTGCACACCAACAGTAAGCGCACTGAAAAGGACATCGCCTTTCAATTGCTGCCATTAAGCTGGAGTGGTGTTAAGACAAAAGAGCCCTCGGTTCGAGAGCGCGGCATTGCCCAACCCCTGCTGTTGACAGTGTGAACATGCCTTTACATGTTGTTTTAATGCAATGGGACAAGTGTTTACAGTTCAAATTGCAGGGGTATTTCGGTGCCCCAGTACGGGGCTTCCGATTAATTTACTGTCAAACTAAATTTTCTAAATGAACGCAATCTTATGCAAGAAACGTTTAACGTTTTAAACTAGTGGAACATTAATTAATAAAAAAATGCAGTCACAGAGAAAAAGTTAAATTTAACATAATAATATTCTACGTTTGTAAAATTTTGAGTTTATTTTAAATATTTTTTTGACAATATTTGTAATTAGGATGTGTTCGTTAAGACCCTTAATACACGAACCTGTTTCAATAGTTTTAGGTTTTTTTTAATAATTAGTGGCGTCATTTTGAGGTATTTTCAAAAATATGTTATCTGAAAAAAATACAAATCAACCGATAAACGTTAACCCTGCTGTCACCTAATATTTCTTGAACCTGATTTAAAAGTTATTCATCTGCTTTGCTCACAAACATGACTTTAATTACCTCAGCAAATATTTTTTTGCCTCGACCTATGCAACTAGGAAGTTGTCATAATTATGTATTTTCTATTTCACCTGCAACATGTTGATCGCAATAGGCAAAAGAAGCAATACTGTGCCACCTGTGAAGTGCAGCCACAACCACCAACTTTACATTGCCGCTTACAATGAATAAGTCATAAGCATCTGCGAGAATAAGTATTACTTTCATCGAATATTCAGTGTAAATATTTTTGTTACTCCTACGAGAAGTTACCTGGAAGAGATTGCTCTTAGGCAATATTTAAGGACAATTTGATGTACAGTCATATCTGTAAATAGTTAACATCCTAGAAGCCTGTAATGTTGTCACGGTTATCACGCTCTTTTTGAACCGCTTAGATAGTGAGTATTGAATACAATGTAATTACAACAATTACAAATATTACGTAAGCAGGAGTAAGTTGGCAAATTAAGCAAAACTGTTTTTTCTTGCAAACAATCTGGTTCGTTAATACCTATACCTAATTGGTCCATTGTTACGACACCGTAGTTACTCAAACCATTCTTAAATTCTGTCCATCGCCTCGCTCTTCATACTTGCACCATCGCCAACACTGCGCGATATTAACTGTCATTCGCGAATCGCGGCCGTGATTAATCGAGCGAGGACAGACAGACAGACGGACACGGCGCTCATTTCCAATGTTAATTGCGCCCTTTGTTGCTCTTAATTAAAACCTAACTCGCTGTGTATTGATTACGTACACCCGAAAACTGTCGAAGAACAAGAATCTTGCGTCTTTGTTGGCGAACTCGAGTCGAGAGATAGGGTTGTGAGGCTCCACTTGTTTTTATAGGTTTGCTACGTAATATTTTTATTTTACTCATACTCATAAAAAAATTGCACTTTTTCTTCTTTGATTTGATTAATCAGGCCAAAAATTATAATAGACTCAGTGTTCAGAACATAAAAGTGAGGTCTATTCTTTCCTTTTTTTACGATTTGACATAATACGAGTATGACACAGAGCACGGTCTGTCTAGAAATGTACCGGAAAACGTTATCTTTTGTTATTAACGTTACTTTTTCCCCTGCTACGCTTCTTTGTTCCGCAGACTGTGTCTATATATTTTTTGATCTGTGTTTGATCAGTACCTACAAAGTTTTATAATATTTAAAAATTAGAAAATGTCAGTATACAATATACAGTTAATAAATTGATGCACTGCGTAAGTTACTTATCCAATAACGTAACATAAGTAATAAGCAAAGTAAAATACTAGTTTACTTATAAGGGCCTTGTGGCTAGAGGTTGCATCGCCGTTGAATAATATTCAATAGTCATCAGGCCTCTTCTAATTGGCGCCACGGAGACCGGTCCTGCGTCATTCCCTCGCACCAACTCGTTCCTTTCCTAATCTCTCAAACAACAAATCTTAAAAGATGTCATTATTTTTCATTCATCAGAACTAATCTCCGTACGCTCGGATGTCTTACCCTTTAAATCTAAATACTTGTTTTAAAAAAAAAACAAACCGAGATCCATCAACGTCGAAAATGGCGGGAGATTCAGATGATCGTTTCCGCTCTTCATTCGTTCATTCGTTCGGTTGTTGAGTGTTATTTGATAGCCCAGTGCCTTGTTAGCGCGTAAATGCTATTCAAAATTCAATTAAGCGGTCATAACAATATAACGCCTCGATGGTTTAGAGCTCACGGACTCGTCAGCGGGTTGAGCCGAGAATAGGCTTAAAAAAGTGCTCTTTAATGCTAGGTTAGGTTTACAAAACAATGACTAGGCGATGCAGCTGTATTCATTACTGAGAACAAATGAACAAACCGTAATAAGTTCATTATTATTGATATAAATAATATAAAAATAATTTTGATACATTATACGTTACTTGATATTTATTTATAAAATATCAATTTGATTAGATATGTTTGTGACCTTAAGGATTTTGTTACCGTGGGTAACAAAGCTTGTATTTTAATGTTAGGTATTCAATATAGTTTCAAAGACTAAGTAATCGATTAAATTGATGTTGATTTTGAAAATGTTTTATTGGCTTTACGTTAATAAATAAAGTTTCTGAGTCGGCAAGTCCCATTGCCAATGTCGGTTTCTTCAATACTAAAGACAACATTTAATTGAAACAGATATATCGTAATTAGCAGTTGAAGCATTTGTTCTGTCGTCGGTAAAGAAATATCATTGGTCTTCGCGATCGCGAAGATGGCCTTCTCTGCTATAGCAGTCAATTTAAAAACGTTCCCTATTCAAATATCAATTATTGCTGGTAACGTTAAACGATTCAACACTCGTACTAATTATTTTATTTATATCTCCGCTTGCCTTTTGTTTCGAATGAATGGCTTCGTCGTCATTCAGCCGCTGAATGGCTTGTGAACGAATGAAACACGATACAGGAATTATGCGAGCTAATGTGTGCAGATATTCCTACTAGAAATTTGACACGTTTTCGAATAATACGCGGTGGTTGTTCATTAGTTTTGCGATGCCTTTTTACTTTTTCAAGATGGCGGCGTTTTGGTATTCTGCACAGGCAGCCTGTCCTGTTGTTTGTTTATTTTATTTTTGTAATTATATTTTAGAAATGCCAAGTAAACATATTCGTACTATGAAAATTATTATTCCCGTCATTGACTGTAATTTTCATTGAATTTAATTAGAATAAATACTGAGAGTCTCGTCAATGGCAACTGGTCAGAGGCATTAAGGAAAATCTTTTTAATTCATTATCACACTTCCGAAGACTGCGTCTATAATATTTTTGATCTGTGACAAAACTTTAATAATCCCACAGTTCCAGACGTAGAAAGGATAGGTAACAACATAGTTATCACAAATATGTATTCGCGATATATGCAACTATGTAACAATACACACATTATTCATATCTCGCTATGTGGATTGCGACGCGCTACCTAATACGTAGTAATGATTTTCAAGAATGTGTCAATACAATTCGAACTTCAATAAATCCAGTTCGATGTTGCAAGTTATTATAAATCAAGTTGATTGATTACTTGATAAAAAAATGGCAAAGTGTGAGCTAGATACTAAAATTAAAGGTCCGTAGGTACATTATACAAAAATATTTTTTTCGTCACCTTTTGAGAGTTCTCGGGAGATATTTAGATTGGAGTTTTTGATGCTTTGATTTTAGCTTATTACATAGAAGTAGCCCTAGAAATAGACAGATAACAAATTGATGATAATGTTTCTCTTCCTTCCTTTACAGTTAAGGAACTCTAAATTTTAATTCATAAAACTTTAATAAATCGTAAGAACTTATTTTCTTTTCACCAGAATTGTCTAAAGTAACTGCGAAGTAATTCTAGGAAAAATGTGTTTTTTATGCTCATAATTACAAATAAAAATTTTCAGTGGAAAATTTTGCACCTATTCCAGATTCTTCAACCAGTTATATAATTTTCTAAAGAATACCTACTAAGTATATCTTTTGTTAAAATGAATAGGAACGAACGAGTTTGAAAACTTTGTTTTAATTAATTTAATTCACAAACATCTTCCAACCGTCTTAGAACGCATGAAGCATTTTCAGATTGATTAGATTCAGATATTAATTATGTAGACTCTACAGATATTATAAATATGTAGAGACTCTAAGAACGTCTTCAGTACCAAAGAAACTGTAAAAATTTATTGGACGAACTTCTGGTCCGCAAGATTAATGTCCATTCTCATTTTCAAATTACCAGATCCTTCATCCATATGAAATTTCATCACTTACAGAAACAGCATTCATAACGTGGCTATCGGTCAATCATGTGTACAATGGCGGTCACTCCGTCCAGAGATTGTCAAACACACGCCTTTGATTCACACGGACCTCTGCCATAATAAGCCTCCTACTGATTGTACTAAACCCTACCTCCAAACAGACGAAACTCCCTCTAGCTGTCAAAGAAATCTGAGCATTAACACAGCAACACAAGAATCAATAGCTTCAGCAGCAAAAATGAGATGTCACGTTTCGTTTTCGTAAAGACTTGTGAAGACATTCACAAAGTAATAGACAAAAGGAATGAAGTGTACAGGGATTCTATGTCGTATTGTAAAGGGAAAGAGTTCAATTTACGTTGCAATGAGGTTGTAGATGTAGACCCAGGTTGTTCGGACGCATTATTTGGGAGTAAATCGAAATAATGCGTCAGTGTCCATCGTTGTTTGTGGATTAACGCCCGCTGTTTTTCTTACTAATTGGGCGAGGAATCAAAGATTTTTGTATTGTCATAGGGGGATTGATTTACTGTTCGCCGCGAGACATTAATTGGCTATTATGACGCTCTGTGGGATATTGGGATTCATTTTTCATAGTTCGCCTAAATTTTTGTTGGTTTGTGTCTGATCTTATAGGACTTTATTTAAAGAGTTCATGTTCAGTGGGAAAATTATCTTGGGGATACCTAAATAAATTCCAGCGTCGTTCAAAATGTCCATAATGTATTAGACGTTAAGTGAAGTCTGAAAAACTTCCCTAGGCAACGTGATGAACTATCTTATACCCCATAATGTTACACAAAAATCAATCAGACCATAAATATAATAGACTCAGTATTCAGAACAAAAAAGTAATGTACCGGGAATCATTATTATCATTTGTTATTGACGTTGTTTTTCCCTACTGCGGTTTTTTGTTCCAAAGGCTGCGCCTATATATTTTTTGGTCTGTGAAAAATTACTGCTACATACCAACATACATACACCCCTACACACATAGATACACCTACATACTTTACTTATGCTTAAAAAATATCACCCTTCTTTCTGGTATATTGGAGTAAAACCTATAAATAATGTGTAGGTAGGTATTATACATCGATAGATATATTTCGGGAGCGCCTCAACTGGGCAGCGAGTCCCACGTTATCAGTGGTAATAACGCTATTAAGAAGCAATTTGTCGGTATGTGAGCGGTATGCGCCCACGAAATATTGGAGGCCATTAGGCTAGGCACAGCAGTTGATTCCAAACGTCGTCATCTAATTGCTTTTTAGGGTTCCGTAGAGAAATCTGAACCCAGTTACGTCATAACTCAACGTGTGTCTGTATGTTATAGGTCAGAATAGTTTAAGACCTGCAAGTAAGATATGACAATATAAGCCAGGTCAATGTGAGATGTTGATGTTGTTTTCTCTATTGTGGGAGTCGCATAGGCTTTATAATTTTTTAATATAAAAAAACCCCCCTCACCCCTATTTTTTGGTCGGTTTTTTTGTTGACGGTTTTTGTTGTTAGTATATCGGTTTGCTTGTCAAGGATTTTTTGTTGGGGAGAGACTATTTATTTAAAGGTTAGTATGGACCAAATAAGTGACTAAGTTTGAAAAATTACATTGATATCTTAGGCTTTACTTTCAAAGTAAACTATCTAAGACTTGGCCATGATAGATAGGTAAACTTAATTAAACCTAAAAAACGAGTATTCAATTACGAATTAACATAGTCGCCGGAGGCCACGGAACGTCTAATGTGATAGCATTATGTAGTGAAATGAGCACAGGTAATGAAGCTTCCAACTGAGAAGTGAGCTAGGCTACCCAGAGTTGAGGACATACTCATTTGCCACGGAGACTTCAAACAACGTGCCGCCGCTGTGATGGATGGTGTAAGGTATAAGAAACATTTCCTGTTTGTTGTAAATATGTCGTACTTGAACACGTCTGTTTTAAGGTGATTTTAGTATGGTGGTACTCCGCCAATCCGCACTGGAGCAGCTTGGTGGAGTATGCTCTAGGCCTCCTCAGTTATGAGGACTGACGTGTGCTCAATAGTGGGCCATTAATGGGTTTAGACCAGTATGGTAAAGTGTCCTAAAACCTTTAGGTATAAATCCATAGTGTACCTACGTGTTTTCTTAATTAAACTTTTAACCCTGTCCAATTGTAGATTCTATCTGTCTGTACAAGTACCATAGTTAAAATGAAACTTGGCATATTTTAAGCTTAGATATATCAGAGGTTCTGATTTAAAAGTTATGTTCCTGACGGATAGTAGGTAAGAGATCTACCGAAGCGTAGCGAGGGTGAGCAACTAGTGTCAAAAATTATTGGAATCGTAAATGTAAAAGGCCTGCCGCGCTCGCCTGTCCAAAACACCACATATCGGCGTCCAATCGACCTACTAATTATACTGCTGATGCATCGACATATTTTTACAGAGCAATATACAACTTGAAACTGACTTTCCAATATCGGAGCAAATCTACCGCACAATGGTTCATTTGCTTAGAACAATGGCCTGGTAAATTAAGTAATGTAGAAACAATGATAACACGCGAACAGCATGGTAAAGTAATATTAACTTGCGTATTTTACTGTACAGTTACTGCGGGTACGGCCGCAGTGTTCAAAGTATCGGCGTGTATGAATGAATGATGATTGCAGTTATTGCATTAGATCCGTGCGTTAGGTTGTAAAGTTGTCGTGTAATTCTCAAGTATTAGGAGAGCCGGCACATAGGTTAGTAGCATAGTTTTGTTGAGGATATTTAAGTTGCACATAAGATTAGATATGCACAAAACTCAGACCAAAGATATAGACAGTCTGAAATGAAGTCATTTTTTTTCTTTTTTTTATGATTTGACATATATGTCACGGAGCACGGCCTGTAGAGCAATGTACCAGTAAACGTTATCATTTGATAAGTACCTACCTACGTTATGTTTTTTTCTACTACGCTCATTTGTTCCGAAGTCTTAGTCTATATATATTTTTTGTCCGTGTCACTAAACTAGAGTCATTAGTTACTAAAGTATTTGCAATGATATAATTAACGGTATTTGCCCAAAAAATCTAACTCTTTTCTTCGTTTATTCTCATCCATACAAGCTTTAGTAGGCGTAAAGGAATAGGCGAAAGAAAAAGGATAATAAAGGGTACAAAAAGAAATAATAATACTGAACCTTATTAAAAAGATAAAGACAGATTAATCAATGTTAATTAATATCAAATCCACACCTAAACAACCGCAGACTTTTATTCACTAGTGTAGTTCGTAAGCTATCGTTACTAAGGTCATAAAAAGCACGAGCAAAACTTCAATAAAGCTCCGATCTGATAACAAAAGCCGTTGACTACTAAAGTCATACTCAAGTGCATAAAGATACAAAAAAGCAAGCTAACGTACGCAAATCTTTGTATCGAGACCCTCTAAGGCGTACAAAAAGCATTGAAGTCGCGAACCTATTGATGTGGCAGCAAAAACCAAGGAGTCCTTGTAAAAAGTACTAGGCTCGCATATAATGAAGCGGGCTCATCGCTAATTCACTAAACCGGGGTCTAAGCCGTGCGACTCGCGGTACAACGAGGTGCCAATAAATCATCTCTTGCCGTCCGCCCCCTGATTTAATATTGTCATAATAATAAAAACGCGCGTTAACGCACCGCGCACATCGATTAAATGACGGCGCAGACGAGACATTCAATTGATGTGGCGGTAACGAAATATTTGACATAGGTACATCCCTGCTATAGCGCATTGGTCGTTTATTTTTCTTTCACCGTTATGTTGGTGACTATAAATCGCATATAACATAAGCAAATAAATGTAGGAAATAGTCTTGGACTAGTGTTTGTAACAAGTCCCATGGTTCTCTATTGATAGCTGAAATTATTCATAATTACTTGTCTAAGCTAAACCAACATGGACTGCTGTCAGTTTAAGTTCTTCATAAAACGTTGTGCTCTTTTATCACATCATAAAAAAGTCATTTCGAAATTTTGACAGCGTTGAAATCCGTCGTAATTATCATCACAACACGTATGCTAGAAACTTATACCACTGTAGGCATTAACCCGTCGTTGCAGCCACAAATATCCCACGTATTCTTTGCCCACAATCCGCCGTCTCCGCGTTTTATGTCTGATGACCTTTTTTGTCCCACTTCGGTAAAGCTTTTGACACCTGCGTGATAGCAACTTTAATTTGCCCCGGGGAGGTAAATGTTGTAACATCAATAACACTTAGTGTCGCCGCGGCGGTCCCAACAACCCGTAATTAAGGGTTTAAAATTGATACGTTAAGGAATTGATGATGTATTAACCTCTAAAGAGAGCTGGGTACTTCCGATTTCAATTTAGATTGTCGGAATCTGATGGGTTATCCTAATAAAGACGTCAGATGCGATCGTATCGTTGGAGTGATATTTGCGTAGTGACGGTGATGACTTAATTTTACTTTCTGATGTGATGACAGGACGCTATCTTAAATGACTATTGTTGCATCTTCCGTAGATTAGTTATCAGAATTACGTAGGTATATTGATTACCTAAGCTGTCTTTATAACTTGGTTGAAGATCCAAATTCAAACCATCGCGCGTAAAAGACGTTTTTTTAATGTCTTCTGCACACATAGTACTGCAGTAGGTTACACGTAGGTGTTGTCAAACTGAACTTAATCATTTCAATTACAAAATTATACCTGTTCGGTACAATGCCCTTCGTACTGGAAAAAATACCAGCGCATATTATTATTATTATATATTAATTATTAATCAGCTCAAATCAATACTGCTCAACTTTAATGGTGACTTTTATTTTTTATTTTTTATGAGGTATCTACCGCTTTTTATCCAATTGCAACGTGTCGGTGATGCTTTTATTAAAATTAGCATTAAAGCTTAACTATCAGATGGTTCTGTTCGCTTACTGACTAGTTGAGTAAAAAAATGTGTATTTTCCAGTAGTGAGTATATTAAAATTATTCGAATATTTCCCGTCTACTGAAACCGATTTAATCATTCAAATCGTAACAGTTTGCCTCGCATTAACAACGAAATGGTTTGCGAAACTATTATTAAAATGACCGTAGCAAAAAACCTTTTAGCTAACAAGCAAAACATTATCGTTTTTACATCATTGCTTCTGTTGAGGCGAGGATTTGTGAGAAACTTTTGCTGCTTGATTTTGAAACAAAGCTCTTATATATTATTATGCAATTTGTATTCCGTCATATGGTTCATTTTATGTCACACTAACTACCCGCCCTCGCTTCGCTACGACAAACGTATGCCAAAAAAGGTTTTAACAGTATTTATCTGGCGCTTAAACACATAAACTTCCTGAAAATTCCACGGGGTTCAACATTCCATTATATGTCATGGGAATATAATATATTCTATATCCTTCTCCTAGATTATAACTACCCGTTTGATAAATTCCAAGTACATTCGTCTAATAGTTTTGGTGTGAAAGGGTAACAAAAATTAATTACTTTTGCATTTACAAGCAACTCTAGGCTATTGAAATCGTCATCAATAACAAATAAAGGTGAGCTGACAAGTGATTTGAAGAATCACCAATGTGTGACAGACTCGACAAAACATATCGACAACTAACGTGTCAAATGACGTCACCAACGACCATCCACCTGTTCCCATCAATCAGCGGCGTTGGAATCAGATATCATCTATAAAAATTATGGTCGGTCCATTTGCTGTCAGTTGACGGTATGTGGTCGGAGGGGGGAGGGGGGATGTGGTCGAGACATGCATCAAATTTGATACACACTCTCGTTATGCGCATGCGGTAAAAACTTTGGAAGGCTTTTTTTGAAGGTTGGTCTAAGTAGCGAAAGGGTTACGATTGTATCGGGGAAATAGTTTTGCGTAAACAGTACCTACTTATTTTTAATACGCCAATCCAACCTGTCGGTGTATACCTAAACGTTCGGTTTTACATACTCGTAAGAGCATTACTTACATACATAGATGGATTTTGTTTTATTCCCTAAATCAAATGTATTCACCCCACAGACCCGCACTTTATACATGAAATTTAGCGTTTTGTACTTCTTCATATAAGCTATAACCATGCCAAATATTAAACTTGCACGTTTAAGCAATATTTAAAAAGTAATTAAATGTTGAACCACCCCTCTCTCTACCTCTTATTACATTACATATCCAAAAGTATTCCGCAGTATACTTTTTATCGCTACTGCGCCTCAATTATACCAAACAGCCGCTAATGATGAGTTTGGGAAAAGCGTTTAGTCGTCGGCCGTGGTCATTCGCCACACCGCGACCACGACCGACCGACCGCACTGGCCCGGCTGAGTAGGTAACACAAAACACATGGACATGATAACAATAAATTTAAATTCTACTTAAAGGTACATGCACAAACAGGGACACACACACGCTCAAATCCCTTGCTAATCCCTCAATTTCACGAATATTTAAGAGACAACCGAATTTGCTCATATTTTAATTCAAAAGTACTCACTTAAGCAAAGGACGCCTCTTAAGATGAGTCTACACTCAAAAATAGCATCACAGTGAACCGTACTAAATCAATAGAAAAATGTAATAGCAACAAAAACGTCGTATCAAAAGTCCCACACGATGTCACGCGGCAATTCCGGCACCGTGTAACTGCAGACACAATAGCCTCACCCCTAATTCAACTCGGAAATACCTCCGTGAGATCGTCATCGTCCTCAAAAACGTTTAAGCCATTACGAATCATTAGTTTTTGGTTCTTTAGGTCTTTAGATGTTGTCGGTTTATCTTCACGAATGGTCATTTACACACTACATTTAATACTGTAGTAAGAATCTGTGTATGTAAGTACCTGTGTGGTATGGATAGCCGCATCCTATATTACGAGTATAGCTATTACTGAGAATGTCTCTGCCACCACCACAATGCTCCATTGCATATAAGTGTGGAAGTTAGTGGTCATTAACATTAGAAGGATTGAAGAAGATCGTGAGGAAACCTGCACACCTGAGAGTTCTCCATTAAGTTCTGAAAGGTGTGAAGTCTGCCAATCCGCACTTGGCCAGCGTAGTAGACTATGGCCTGTACTCCTCACATTGTGAGAGGTGACCCGAGCCTAGCAGTGGGGACAGTAATGGGTTGAAATGAAGAATATTAGAAAATAGAAACCATGAAGTCTTTTGTCTGTCAAATCTATCCACGTAGTCTGTAAGGTAATTAAAAACTACGCTATCGAGCGGAGCAGCAAACGTACCAGGCAAACATAAGCAAGTAGACGATTAATCAATATTATTGTCGAGCTATCGGCTGTGTTATTGACTCAATAAGTCATCAATAAGTAGAATTATCTTTGAGAAGCCGACAGATGAAGACGCTGCGGTTATTAATGATGCGACGTCGTAATATGGGCGGTGAAGCTCAATGCTCCCTCGGTAGGTCTGTTGCATTTTACACGCTTTATCTATATTAATACGTGAAGAATATAAGCATTCCTTTTTAAGAATAATTTAGGCATGTGCCGGTTACAATTGGGGCATACTTTGAGAAGTGCGGAGGCTAAATGTCGTAGGTACATGTAAATTTTTGAGACCAAAGTAATGCTAGTGTAATTAATGTAATAATTCTTTCTTTTGGTTACCGGAATGTAAATGCTTTTTTCCCTAGTTTACTATTTTGTTTGCTTTTCTTATGTTTGTTGGTAATTGAGTAATGCAATTAAATAGTGAACACAAAGATTTTTAGTATTGAAAGGTGTAATAGTTTTTTACCAGACGAAAGAAAGATAATAAGGTGTATTTAATTAAAATATAAGCGATGTACTTATGTTTTGTTCACGCCCGTTGCGTGTAAAAGTATCGTCCAATAATGAGATAGAAATCGACAATGTTACGGCGAAGTAAATGTTTATTGCTACCGGTATGTTAACACGAGCCGTTGTTAACAATAAAAATACCGGTATTGCGATTTCAAATGTCAGACAAAGGCGTTTTCGATGTCCGACTTTTGTTTACGATTGTAACCGAAAAATGAACCGGTATCGTAGAATGGGAATTAAAAAATACTGAGTTAAGCGTTTTTATCCAACTTCGATTCCATCGACATTTCTTCGGCACGCTCTACAGATTTCAAAGATTGCCAGATTCAAGGATTTTACCATAAGAGAGAGAGACGTAGAGACGAATCCGATTAAATAATAGAGGGAAGAGATGTGGGAATGACACAGCCCACATAATAAATTTTGTCGTCATCATATCTAAGCAATAAGTTTTTTTTCTAATAATTACTAGGTATTCGAAATACAAAAACAGCGAGTATCTGATACATCATTTATTATCAGGTGTTTATTTATACAACATAATCCTTCCATGTCTATCAATCCATGAATTTATTACGAATAATAATGTCGCGTGTTAACTATTTTAAATAATCTCTAGTTAAGATTCTGATCACCCTGTAGGTATGTCTAAAATATGTTTAACAAATCTATCAAAGGATGCGGTCTTTGCACAAAGTATTGAAATTATTTACTCTTGTTAATTTATTATTAAAACATGGCATTTTGTAATTAGTCTGCGACAGTTCCACCTGCTAAGGCAAATGGGCTATTGTAAATATGTAGTAAAATATTTTAATTAAATATTAAACAATAACATTATGTCATGTCTATTTAGTGCCTAGTTATTGTTTAAAGTTAATATTCATATAAATTTATTTCTTTTAAAGTACACTCGATTGGGCTAAACGGAAGGTTATGTTTTTCAGGCGGATGTAGGTATATAATAAAAATACCAATAGTTTTTGCATTTTATAGTCATTTGAGGTGACATTGGATTTAAGTACGTGTTCGTGGGAGTGACAGAGGCATTATTTGCCCGCCCTCTTTTTCCAGTTAAGTTTGTATTTTAAGACTACTATCTACTTCCAAAGTAATTTTGCATGTATCACGCTGTAGATGTTTTTATGACGCTTTAGAGCCCAAACTACTAGCCGGTTTATTAACAAAGAGAAGAAGAGATGGATGGATTGTGTGAAAGATGATATGCAAATTACGGGAGTAAGTGTTGAGATGACGGCTGATAGGAATGAATGGAAGAGACGTACGTACGTGTTGCGCCGATCTCAAATAAAATTGGGAAATGGGCAGGAGGATGATGATAGGGTAAAAAAATTTCGGTTTTAGACAAGGCGTATTCACCCATTTTTTTTTTATATTTTGTAGTGTAAGGAGTTCCTTTAAGCAAGTAGGAGTAGATCTTTAAGCAAGATGACTTATATCGTCGTATTTGAAACTCGTTTCTCTACCACCTACCATGTATGAGATTGTCTGCACGATTTCCAGAATTCTGCCTCACTGCCCCATATAATGTATCAAAGGAAGCTCGTTGTAATCTAAACCCGAATTAGGAGCTCCATTCATGAGGATAATTCGTACTCGGTAACCCATCGGTTAAATATCCAGTCCAGGTGGCCCCGACTACGTATATCACGGTTGCTCGGTTGCAAGGTTGCCTGGTTGCCCGGTTGTAGGTGTTTGGTTACCGAGCCCTACCATATTGGCACAGTTTTTCTTGGTTGTCGTTTTGGTTGATCTGCACGTTTATAAACACGGCTAGGTTTGAAGTATCAAGTATGTAACCCAGTAGGGTTACACTTATCAGAATCGTGTGAAGTTGCATCTTCTTTTCTATATGGGTAAACTAGCATCGGCGTGTAGTTTTGTTGGAGTTAAAGTTAGGGCAGCGAACATACTTTTTTCTACATAAGATATCTATTCAAATTTTTGGTTTGTCCGTTTTTGTATTAACCTTCTTGATCGTGTAAGCCTTGTCTGACCTTGGTGTTAGCACCATACAGCCAAGATCAAACCTGGGATAAGTGATATCTTTTAATGAATAGGTGTCGCGATGATAGGCTAGGAGATTGAGCCGAATCTAGTATAATTTTAGTTTGTTGAATATAATAATTCCGCGATTATCACGTTTTGACGTGAATACAGATAATTGCGAGAAAGTTGAGAAAAATTAAGTGGTGATTAAATAAGTAACTACGCATTTACTCTACAATGGACACATATTGAAAAATAATAAGTGAAATTGATGATGATAATGGTGATCGGTAAGCCCAATCTCACGACATCTCACGCGGGATAAAACGGAGTTAAAAAACCGCCAAAAGAAGCTGAAATTTTCGGCGAAAATTCTAGTTTTATTTTTGAACTTAGTTTTTGAAAACGCCTGTTCTCATAACTCGCACCAAACGCCATTCGAACCACATTTATAACGCGTTTTACCGCGAAACGTGCGCACTGGAACACAGTTTTTGTAGCCCGTAACCCGACCCTAGTATTATTCCACCGTTCCTAATAATCGAAGGCCTAAAGACTCTTTAAGTCGCTATTATCTCGGGTGATTTGATTTGTGTTCCGATCTTCGTTGATCAATACCATGTTAATCTGGTGATTGTCTTTCTAGGTCACGTGGTTCTCCTATTTTCTCCTTGGGAGTTTTTGTCAGGTCTTCTTACGGGATGATTCATGGTGGCACTTTAAGGTACTGGCAAGAAGTGTAACTTTAAAAGTGATCATAATTTTTGTGAAGAAAGCATGGTGTTCCAAAAAACAAATGACATTATAGATCTAGTTTTTCAACCAATCTGAACTAGGTCAACTTGGTGGAGATTGCTCTAGACTTTGGGTGGAAACTATAACAGAAAATATAACTAATTTTAACAAAGGATCGGTGACATATCAAATTGCAAGAGCAAAATTTATCAGATTAGACATCTATCTGTACCTAAACAGTTTTTTCTTGTGGATATCAAATTTCCTTTCAAATTTACTTTCGATTTCAAACAGTATAAATGATATTTTAGTTTGTAAATGTAGCTAGCGATGCATGATTTGTTATAATTATTAAGAGTAAAATCCCCTACAAACTGTCTAGTCGCGCCAAAATATGTCAAATTCATCCAAAGCATTTTAGAGTAAACGTCTAAAACAAAACTTCCCAGAAATCAGAGTTGCGTGCAGTATTCGAACTCGGACCACCCTAGTGACCGAGTGAGCCGACTTTTATGCTACTAAGCTATCACTTATCCTACGTTCGTAAAAATAAAGAACCGCTCCGCTTATGAACTCGAGGCGGTAATACAATACTAGGCAACTCGGCCGCCGCCGGTTCGACCCTAATTTCTCGGCTCATTAGACAATCCCTTGTCCTTTTTGCGCTAAGCCAGTACGCGAAACGCCTCGTCAGTTTCGGCTATAATCTTATTATGTTCATCTGTACCGTAAAACGGCATATCGATTACAGTAATTATTATATTGCATGTGCGCTTACATTGCTTCGAGAACGCAGCACGTTGCGTAAAAACTCCACGCGATTTTCTACCGAACGCTACGGGGTTACGGGATGTAATTCTGTGAGGATTTTTATGATCGCAGCAGAACTATTTCGACGGGTGTCCGCTGCTAAAATATTTATAAAGTTGTCTTGCAAAATATCGAATAACGCTATTATCCTATCAAGCATTGTGTAATTCAGTTTTTCGTGGCGTGTTCTCCGCTTCAGTGCGCGGCAGTCCGTCGGGTTTCGGCTCGTGAAAATAAGAAAGTTAAATTATTTTTCTTTCATTAGCGTGTGTCGGGGTAACGTTGCCGTGGACGCGGACGAAACTATCGCGATAGCGTGTATGATGCCTTAATTAAGGTCTTACTTTTAATAAAGTCTGCTCATAAAACAACGCTGAAAAAGCTACAAGCAACACGCGGCTACTATATTGTGATTTAATAATCAATAGAGTGTAATATGCCCTGAAATATTATAAAAGAATGCCGAGATACTCGTACATGCTCCTTTTAGTTGAATGTTGTAAAAGTTTTCTAATTCTGAGAACATTAATTCGCACAAAATACCTTCTAAATAGATACTGTTGTTAAAGTAATTGAGGCATATTTTGTTTACTTATAATATCACTTATTTAGAAAGAACAGGATTACATTTTACCACAATAAACTTATACAGCATCTTGACATCTTACTAATGCCATAGAAGAAGGAAAACAGTGTTACCAACATAAATTTACACAGGTACCAATTACTGTACCTATACCTATTGATAGTGGATTATTTACCCTATAATTTCAACTTCTTTTGTTTGGTTAATCCAAATCTTAGCACACATGTTTAAAGCTATATGACAGTAGGTTCATACCTTATGATAAGGACAGATGTATTTCGAAAATCGAAATGAGTCTCATACAAAAGAATACTACAAAGTAAAACTTTCTTTCATTGACGTCTGTCGTTTGCTATATGCTACAGAATGTTTCCTCACCTTTTTCTATTCTATAACTAACTTAGCTAAATAAGGATCCTTTGTAATTGAGCCCAGTCATTTTAACGAGGTTCCAGGCTACGTTGCACGGGCAGAAGTATGTTCTAACTATCGTGAAATATTCTCATTACTATTAGCAAGAGTTATGAGTATCCGCTAAGGAATCATTATGTAAATTAAATGTTTTTTTTTAATTTATAGCAATCTGTGTACCTTTTTATGATTAGATACAGCTGGCGTGAATAGATGAACCTTGGTTCATAAGAGTTGGTAACTAAGTGATATTTATCGCATTAAGACTATTCAATTTAATAGAGTAGATACAGATCTTCCTCCCTCCACCTAATTCTAAGCAACCAAACAAGTGATGACAATTTTTCTATACTTTACCATTTAGAGGGCTTCTATTAATTACGCGAGGCATTTTTGCCGGTTTTTTGACCCCTTCTCTCGGTGAGAAATCATGAGATTTTGACTCAACCCACTTCCCATCCTCAGTCTCACGTGGGAATTTTCAAAAAAGTATGGTTCTAGGCTAAATTCGTTTGATTTATTCTAAAAACGGATTTGCATAATATTTTTATTTTACCTAATTAATTATTGTTAGTTACTTAATTTTACGAAAAAAAAAATTGAGATTCGGCTCGATCCGTCCCTCTCTAAAAGACTTATTTATATAATTTGTGGAAAAGAGTTCTGTTCAATGTCAATATTATAATCGTTTTGAAGATTGCTAAGTTCTATTGAAAGAGAGTATAGACAGACCACTTTCCGAGTGACTGATTAACCCAATATTCCAACATAGTGAATATATTCCAGTGCCCTGTAGGTCCAGGTGGCGACCAGATCGGACACTGCTCGCTCGTGCAACCGATATTGTATCGCATGTGT
The DNA here is from genome assembly GCA_001278395.1 of Lerema accius. Classification (NCBI taxonomy): domain Eukaryota; kingdom Metazoa; phylum Arthropoda; class Insecta; order Lepidoptera; family Hesperiidae; genus Lerema; species Lerema accius. Next base: position 311,652 of record LGAG01000689.1, on the reverse strand, counting down.
ACACCGCGAGACGTTAACAATGCACCTATGTTCAGCAACTGATAATAATTATCATTAAAAGAAATGTAAAAAATCCGACAGTTAAAAAAATACAATATTTACATCACATATAATCTTATTTATTAATCTTTATTATCATATAATTTTCAGAACCAAAATTTAAGTTACAATATTTTTTTATTCCCGTATGGGTATGGTATCTATTAAAATCAACATTAAATAATCAACATTCATAAATAACCAATGTTTGATCGCAAGCCGAAAATATTTCTGGCAAATTGCTGATCTGAAATGAATATTACTTCTGTACGTAAATTGAATTGGCACTCGCGGTTTAAATTATAAGAAAGAAACTGGAGATATTGGATATAAATGGATAGAAAATTCATGGCAATTTCAGTAGGTACCTAAATCGGATTTCAATCTGAAATCAAACGGTTTAATTTTTTTCGTTTAATTGAATCCTGTTTATAAGCTATCAAGTTTTTACCTAGAACAAATATTAATAAAGATTTACAGGTTTAATGACTATTCTCAACTAATTATAAGTTGTGTACATTTTAAAATTTCAAATATATTTTATACTAGACGATGCCCGCGGCTCCGCCTGCGGAAAAGTCGATAAATAAAATATTGATTTTATCCCAAGGGAACCTATAATCGGGATAAAATGTATCCTATGTCCTATTCCTGGATGCAACCTATCTGTGTACCAAGTTTCAGCTTAATCCGTTCAACGGTTAGACCGTGAAGGAGGGACAAACATCCAAACATCTTTACAAACTTTCACATTTATAATATTAGTAGGATTACGTCTTAGGCACTATCAGCTCACTCTACGTAATTCAAAAATATTACATTTACATCTTTATAATAAAATGTTATTAATTCATCAATATCTGATCATTGCAAAGTGTATTTTAATTTTTTACTGGATGCTAGGGTCATTTTAGTGCACCGTAGTGTACCAACTGACGTGTAAAATACGTGTCAAGTAAAACAGCGAATCCTTGCCGATATCACCCACGTATCGGCGTGGTGCACGGTAAATGATGCACAGTGCACCAGTGTACCAGGAACGGGGCATCTTGTCTTACCAACACTTCTTTTTATGTAACCAAAGAAGCGATGGGAGTACACCTGGTGGAAAATGTAGCACATTTATAATTGCTAGAGGACCTTGTGGTCAAAATTAGACCATGACTCTTTATGTCTAAGAATAGATTAAAGAGTCATTTGATATAACTAACTAGAAGATGTAAATAACATCGTCAAGTCAATGCAGCATTCTTTTTGACGATTGTCAAAAAATATAACTCTATTGTGATTGGTCACAAAACGTATGATTGTGTAAGTTTTACTTTACCTAAATTAAAAAATAAATATATGTAACACATATTGTTATTTGAAACAAAATTTTGTTGCATGCAAAGTGCGATGTAAACTTTAACGACAAAAATCTGAAATTCGTACGTCTGAATTATTCTTAAATGTTTAACGGAAAGTCGAAAGATTTACCTCCTAATATACAAATGACTAATAACACCTCGCGTGTGCGCAATGTTATGACAGTTGGAATTAATGTCAATATATACAAATTGAGGTGCAGATCAATCCTATTTAAGGAATTACGCTTAACGAGTGTCGCGCAATTGACTGCCGAGAGCGGAGCTGTCATAATGTTGTCACTTACTGCTTTTATCATGTTCTTAGCTTAAATTTCCCCGTGATTCTGTTTACAAGAGGTTCCCAATCTTTTTCAGAACATGGCGCACTTACAGGTTTAGTTTTGTAATCATTCTTGGCACTCACACGCTGCACAGTGAGAAAAATGTCATGTTTGTTTAATTTGTACTCGCCAATACTTCTGATCTGTTTCGGAGTAATAGTCGCAGTGTTATTTTTCTACGGCGAGGGTACCACGTTGAACTCTTTGAAAACCTCTGGAAATAATGTATGGGTGCACTACGTAATTGCACATAATTAGCTGTAATAATGTTCAAAACATATCGCCGCTTTCAATCACCGTATTAATTTGTAATAAGCTAAAAAAAGCAAAACTTCACGGCTACTTCAAAAGCTTATTATTGATCTTTTACGATTGACACAAATCCTGGCTCGTAATTTTTCAGAAAAGATTTTAGATTGGAGTTTTATTTAATCTTGAAATTACAGAAATTATAAAGTGTAATAAAGTAGTCATGGGTATGGGGCGCAGACATCTTTAAGCTTTCGTTCTAAACTTCCGAATGTGCACTGTGTCTATGTTCGTAGCGTTGTTCAAACGCACTCGCTATGCAGTTTAACCTCTGTTAGTTTTTATATTGTGCTTTGCTTGTCAGTAATTGTCGCCTCACTCGTCATAATTAATATGTGGCCAGTAGTCGAAACACAAACACCTAAGATACTGTCATTCGTGCCTGCGCCCGCGCCGTTATTAGTTCCTAGGGCTGCCACCTTTTGCATTGTGTTTATTATGTAAAATGCTGTTCCCAGACAAATTTTCCCAAACTATGAATTTTGGGTAAAATTTTAGTTTTTCACTGATAATAAAAAAAATATGTATAAATAAGTCTCGGAAAGCCCTCGGTCACTGTTAAAACTTTTAATTTCGCGATTTCAGACTTATTTAGAATTTTTAACTTAGATTTGTTTTAATGTCGCTGACCTTTCAATTTAACGGGATTCCCTAACTCGCCCGGTCACCACCCCTTACGGATTTTCTCAGACACTGTTAGTATGCCGTCTTTCCCCTGAAGCATTTTAAAAGACCCTACCTGAACACTACACTGAACGGCCTCTCATCATCGCAACCCATAACTGTCCCACTGGGCTCGGGTCTCCTCTCACAGTGGGTACAGGTAACAGTCCACCACGCTGAACGGCATCTAATCTATGATAAATCCCGGGAAATCCCGGTCGTTTGGCAGCCCTATCATATCCCGACCTGAGCTGAGACCCGACGCCCGACAGATTGAGACGCGCCCGCCACACAGTTCACGCCCCTCAAATTGTGTTTTAATTTTTTAAACTGACAACACAGTGATGCGTTTAAGTTACTTGTACACCGTCCGACCAGTAGACTGGTAAATGTGTAAGATTACGTTAGTCGAATTTCAATACATCCCTACATTAATTGAGGACACCTGGGGAATAACATTGGTTTTTTCATATAGCTGATTAGTAAATAATTGACCAATGAGCTTTAGCTATGCAACTCCACTTTTAAAGATTTCTTTTCCCCACATCTTCTCTATTTTAAAGCACCTTTAAAAAATGGGAGTAGATAAAAAAAAATCATGTCTTTGTGTATCATTGATATCTACCTTAATAAATAAATAATTTTGAATTATAATATTTATTCATCAATTATGTTTAATTTCGCGTGTAATAGGTAAACACCAAGATTTTTTCAGTCAAAATCCCTTCCACCTTCACTCATCATCCCACCAGTGTACAGTCACCTTACCATCACGCGGGGGTACCACGTCATTTATTTTAATTTGTCCCCGCATTTGACGCGCAATCGAATCGCGGAGTGCATCGGGCCCCTGATTGAGTTGAGATTACGACGGGGACCGACGCCCATGTGTCGTTATGCCGAGGGCCCCGTGTCAAGGGCGTGATGTGACTGTCTTTTTGTCCGTCTTCAATGTTTTGTTAACTATCTGTCGCACTCTCGTACAATTTAGATTAATGTTATCCCTTTGGATAAACAGACAGAGTAATAAGTTTGTACAGTAGGAGGAATCAATGTTTGTTTAGATGCATTGGGCATGCATTTAACAAATAGGTCTCTATCTATATCTATAATTATAAAGTATATCGTTAAATAGAAAAAGGTTAAATGTAAAAGGATTTTATGAACACCATTTAATATCTACCTAGAAATATCAAGTAAGATATTTCTAAAACTCTAATCTTATAAACCAAAAGAAAAACTAAATATTTTGGTATAAAAAGAATCACTATTCAAGAATTTAAAACTTACATTGGAATATTGGTATGGGTATTTTAAAACCGTAGCAAATTATGGTCTTATAAATTAGGTTTTAACATTATAACAATATTTAGGGAGCAACTTTTCTTCAACCACAATTTTCCTTTCTACTCTACAAAGTGATTGTGTGTGTATTTTGGCAAAAAGCCCGCGAAACGCGATCCCATTGTGACGCAAAATCGCGTGAAAAATTAAGAGCTGGAGCTTCCAACCCCATTTGTCTGTTAGAGATTTAAAGCTTCGTCCAAAACATAGCGGATACCTATAGCGATCATACGTACTGATGAATAAAATCCTTTTTTTTAATTAATTATTATAAATGACTATTTTATTAAACCCCCTAGATAACCTAACAATCAATAACAAGTTTATCGTTTATGCAATTTGAATATTTAACAAAAACAAAAAGAAAGAAAATTTTGCCACTTAACAAGCTCTGCAAGAAGCAAGTCAAATGCGATAGAAAATAGTTA
>LGAG01000689.1:291781-306934 GCA_001278395.1 Lerema accius | reverse complement strand
AGGAGGTAAATATCGCCGCAAAATTATAATTTCCGCAAGCAAAGCTGCGGGCAACAGCTCGTAATATAATAAATATCTACTTGTTTGCTGGTGACTGATCATGATCATTACGTTAACAGGTTACTGTTCATGAGTCGCCAATAAAATTTACAAACCGCTTACAATCGACCAGTGCATAAAGTGATGCAATATTTCCGCGTCGATGTGCGCTTTATCCGTCAGAGGGCGTTACTCACGGCTCGGTAACCCTGCCCAGATACCCGCGGGTTGCTGGTTGCGGGTTGACTGACAACACTAAAAGGTTTTAATGACTTATCTGTAGTTACAATTGGATTTTAGTGTTGGGGAGGCCCACAATGGTTGATAGGTTTAATAACTGTTTAACTTTATTGTTGACAGATAGACCAATGACACAAATATTTTGTGTGCACAAGTCGGGGTGTCAGGCAGTCGGATAGCTGGGCAGTAATTCTTTCTTATGTACCTAAAACTTTTCGTATAATTGGTTTTACAGTCGTTGAAAGTTTAGGTAAGCCTATGGTGAAGTATCTCGAAAACAGCACCATGTCCCATGTCTAATCATGGTCCTATACATACACCATAGTTAAAAGTACTGAAACATACACACGTACGCTAAGTTTTATCATAAATATAATGGTAAACCCTACGATAATCGTTTAGCTATTCCATTCGATTCGCAGCAAACGTCATACCCGTTCATTCACAGCTGATTGGAACATGCTACAACGATTTCAAAAGAGGTACGTGGGATAGAGGTAAGTAAAATAGGAGGAAAAGCATCAATAAGCATCTGGGTATCAAAAGGGGCCGCAATGCACGAGTAGCATCAAAAGGGTTGAGTGCTTAATGAGACCAGCCTCTTGAGATGCCTCTCATCTTTCATGTTTTCTTACAGCCTCAATAGAACTGTGTTATTGCAGAAAATAATAAAATATTTGTAACGCTTTTTGCAGATCATCCTCTAAAGCTCTTTAAAATCGAATAAATCCTTTGTGAATAAAAATATGTTTTTAGATATCGATTGAATGTTGAAGGGCCGAGTAATGTTTTGGTTACAGTGACTGGTTGAGTACCTAAGGTTCGTTGCGTTTGGATGCAACATGTTTAACAAAGAGTTATTTTAATAAAAAAAGTATCCTGTTAAGATTGAGACTTGAGATCAAGTCGTTGTTGTTATTTTGTAGTTTTATGCAAGGAATTAAAGAGACAAAACGTGGTAATGTCTTTGAACAAAAATTTATTTTATTCACGTAGGTAGTCGTAAGTATCTCACTTCAATTAGGAAATACAAGAAAAGTTGCTGTTATAAAGCCTATTAAGGTTATTATTTCACAAATATAAACTGCGTTTTACACCGTTAAGTCAGTGTATACAAATGCAACAGTTGGCATTCATTAATAGATAAATAAATAAACATTCTAAAGTAGAATGAACAACTAAATGGACGGCCGAGGCGTGCCCGCGCCCGCGCACGAATCCGCAAGTCACCGTCGACATGTGGCTTTCGAAATTGGAACGCGCGTATTTATTTTAATTCCTTTTTTTATTCTTTTTTTTAAGAATCGAAGTCATTAGATAATAATTCATAACGGTCAGGTATTTTTTATCTGCTTGAAGCACTTGTTGCACTGTGAGAGACACCTTAATAAAAGATGAAAATTGTAGAAGCCGTTACCTTTGTTTATAACTTAATAAATTAATAGTAGATACCTAACTGTTCTGAAAAAAAGACGTCATCATCATAAAAAAAATCAAGTTCGAGTAGGCCTAGAAAACTAAAAAATTCAAAGAATATTTTTTTTTAGAGAAACCAGCCTAATTGGAAAATAAATTTTACAAATGGTAGATTTTCAAAAATACTTAAAACGTGTTTGGCATTTAAATCTTCGCTTGCACGTACAGTATTTTATTTGTTCCATTATTCGCCGGGCGTTGAACAAGTCTCGAGGGACTGCAGTCAGGTGCAAAGTAAATGATATTTTCGATGTTTATTAAATACTTACGCAAAAAGCGAACGCAAATACACCGCCCCTCATGAAACTCTGATGATATTTTTTGTGCGGACCTTTATCCTACCTACCTTTTTGCTGGCTAATACAAATTTAAACGTTTCCTGCGGCTGTGACTTAAAGTAAACATTAAATAAAAGTAATTGCAATAACGCCCAAGTTATTCTAGAAAATATGTTAAATATAATTTTTATGGCAACTTTTTAATATTCATTTCATTAGTATAAAGTATACTTAAATTAAAATATATGTTTAGTTTAAATGGCTATGGTTAATAATGATGAACGAATTACTTAGATAGGAATATTTAGGAATTAGGAATATTTTTATTTACAATATTCTTCCCTTAGAGACGTTTTTAATTGTAGATAATGAGATAAACAAACGATTAAATAAGTTATTTTTAGATACTAAGGATTACCACGATCAGGCGATAGATTTTAGCATAGATGGAGCCTCTAGTGAAAATTTTGCACTTCCAATGAATTTCTAGCAAGTGTTCAGAATCCAGTGAGGTTATGTAGTTAGTAGGTACTTATTTGTTTATGTATGGATGGAAGAGAATAAAATGCCGGATTGTTAAATTATTTGTTAAGTTTATGAATAGTTTCAGCTATTGCCATGTTAGTTTCGGCCATTTTATATAGAAAAAGAAATTATTTTTTTGGTCTATGATAGAAAACTAGGATTTCCGCGGGCAAAACCGCCAATATTACGTGTACCTATTAAGTAAAAGATATAAATAATCTCACCAATTCACGTATTGACAATCCCCGTCAGTATTACTTAGAACAGTGTTTAAAATGACCTTTATATATTGAAAACGGACACAGTACCTTCCAGGAAAAGATCAGAAAATCGCTCCACGGGCACTACTCAATAACAAATTATAAGACATCTCAATTCGATGGGCGATGGACGGCCAGGGTTGCCACAACATTGATCTGCTTTCGATAAAAAATATAATCACAGTCCAAAAAATATATAGACGAGTTCTTCGGAATGAAAAAGCGCGGTAGGGAAAAAGAAACTGTTAAAAAATTTCCATGTATTTCTAAATGTCTATAGATAAAGATTTGATGATCGATCAGCCAATTTTTATTGATTTGATTTTTTTAATCTGTCGTAGGTAATTGAAAGGTTTAAATTTTATCCTATCTAATTGGCGTGGATAGATGCCGCTTTGTATAACTTCTTTTAAAGCATGTTTTAAGATGATAGGGGGGGTATTAATTAGCAGCCTTTAAGTAATCCGTTTTCAAGTAACAAGGGCAAAACCGATTTTGATAAATTTTAGTTTAGTCAATTTTAGCGAAAATGAAATTTAAAGGGGGTTGAAATTTTTTACGAAACTACTATGTCATGGACTAGCAGTATATACAAGTATATTCGAGTAGGAGGCTACCCTGCCGTGGCTAGCCGGCGCCGAACAAAAACCGCTCGTCATCTCACAAGCCGGGAACAAAAACCAGTATATCGGTAACACGATCTATGGGTATTAAACACACAATACAAACAAAGCATGCTGATTGAAACGTCAGGCAAATGACGACCGATTGATTCCAACGGCCCATTGTACTTATTAACGCTGTAATTACTCCACGCAGCGTCCTAACTATTTATTTTGTATCCGATTCTCATTGTTGAGACGTCGAAAAAAGATATCACGGAGCGATGAGTCGGTGCTTTTGCCCGCTTTAATATCGATTTCCATATTCGATGGCCGGTCGATAAAAAATCGGATGGTTTTTGGGATTAAAATTCCTTTGTTTTGCTCGTAACTTGGTTGATGAGTGTCAGGTTCGATCTGATTGTGCTTGTTGCTGGCTTCATAGAATGGTTCGTTGTTTTTTTTTGTTATATGGATAGGTTATGATCGCGGGTTTCGTATCGTAAGGAAATTGTTTTACAGATTTTTGAGCGAGTTGTCAGTCCTTCCAAAAAGCTTGCCTTAGTCTTTCACAAAGCCTATGCTTCAATAGGTGTTCTTTATCGAGGCATTGGAAGTTGTCATGGGATCAGATACTGATAAATTAATAAGTAACTAATGATGTAAACGTAATTTATTTTATTGTATAACGATATTTACATCGTTAATATTAAGACGTTCGTAGAAAGAACTGTTACTTCCTAAAACCAAATAAACTATTTAAATTGAGTCGCTAAAATGCCATCCCTATAGCTGCTACAGCAACTAAAACCTTCTAGAATGATCAGGGCACAGTCACAGGACAAGTAGTCTCAGTAAAAATATACAATCTAAGTAAGTTTTCCATCTAAGTGACCATTAAAACCGCTCGCTCTGCTTAACTTTTATTATTTCCCTTTTACAGCGGCATTTATTGGTATTTACCTTAATTGTTGAATATTGGAGGCGAGCTTCGGCAGCTTCAACGAACATGCTGGGCTTTTTCTGACAGCTCTAAGTGCGTAACACCCAATACAGTTATTAAGCGGTGCCAACTTTGTAAGAAGCAACTGATTATCGTCGCGCGAAAGGCAATGCCAAGTTTTTAGGGCTCGCTGCGCTTCGCGTCGGAAAATCTAGATAAACTGCGGCGATTATGTCTCTCAGTCTACATAAATAGGGGTTATTTACTCACCTGTGTCTCGGCGATGAAAAAAGTGTTTGCCGTTAGACGGATTATGTTTATAAAACGTGGTATCCTATAACGCATTCGTGGTTGTCACTGGAACTACGTGGTGTTTAAGATATTGGACTTCAAAATGGTTTGTTTCTTGTAAAGGCTGTTACCAAAAGGATTTCATATCTCTCAGCTTAAAATGTGTGCTATATTATATATTAGGCTTTATATAGATACTCCAAAAAAAATTGTTCCTTATTTCGCAGCGAGAAAATCTGCTGACTTGACATCAAATAGATAGAGCTAAACACACACCACGAACATCTTCAACTCAAAAGAAATGTATATAACGTTATTGTTACGTGTCGGTGTGAGCAGCGGCCCAGTCGACACAGATCTCACGGGGCGCGGGCGGCCGCTCGACACACCGTATCGTACAATCAGTATTTACGCGCGCGTCATCGTTGCTATCGGCGTCAACGCGCGCCTGACAGACACCACTCTATATCGACATCTCGACATCTCGCCAGATTTCAGACCTGGCCTATTGATGACCGATTACATCCTGAACCTTTCGATAGCTAATTTGAATCTAAAGGTTGCAACGATCAGCATAGCAAACCAAGTTAGTCCGTAACTAGGTTCGTGATTTCTCCCATTCTAACGGGAAATCTTTGATGATTTCAATTAATTTTAAAGATATTGAGCTTCATGCTTCCGATTTGCAATTTGAATGTTTTAGCAACGGCATTAATTATACCCACTTTCATCGGAATGAAATATTTTGTATCTGACCCAATGAATAGGTACTAAAAAGTGACCTCTAAGGTAAATTTCCTAATAGTTCAGCTACTAAAACCTTTCTACGAATACATTCGTGAAACATGTTAAACCACGTTCTAAGCCTCCGTCATGGGGAACTATTTCCATTACAGGTGATTGTGTAACGATATTTCAACAAATCACGACTAATGCGATAAATATAATAATTACCTCAATGTTTCTAGGTCACCTGTCTCACGATTTACGAATAGTGCGATGCGTGAGAACCTTATGATATTATATTGACGGATTAGAAAAATAACTTGTGTAGACACGGATGTATTACTCGCTAATAATATTTACACTATTATTTTACTGTTGATTTTTGCACTCACCTCTAATACCTATGTCAAGCAATAAATGGTTCGAAAAAAGAATGGTACGACCGTGCCGTTTTTTTTTGCTTGACTTGCGGGGGCACTTGCATCCCCCCAGATAACGGGTGCAAGGTGCACGATGCACGGGTCTCTCCAGCAAAAGATGATATTGGTCTACGTGTGACCGGGTTTCTCCACATAACTGAGGAGGCCTATAAGCAGGTACTCCACCTTACTTCAGTGCGAGTTGGAGAAGTTAGTAGCCAACCCAAGTGTCAGAAGTTGTAATGCCAACTAAAGGCCTCCAAAATAGGTTATCGATTGTTACTAATGATATAAACCGGGACTGACGACTTGACGTGCCCTCCAAAATACGGAAGCGCTAAAAAAATGTTACAACTCGCAGTCGTCCATCCAATTTTCCACCTCGCTTGCAATTGCTTAACTTAATCGATTACTTATAGTATAGATACAAGCTGACAGGCTATGAGCTCTTCAAAAAACAATAATATATCAATTTACTCATCATCCGATCACATTCAACGTCAAAAGATCCCCTATCTCAAAATAGTATAGTACCTAGTGTTACATCCGTACATGGTAACATGAATGCTGTGATCAGACATCGAACCTTGTACCGGCTCAGCGTTCATATTAAAATGATGTCAGACAAAATAACATTTCATTCGGAAACAATTTCCCCAGTCAAGAGACGCCGATTAAATCTCTCCGGGCGCGCGTCACACCGTCATGTAAAATACTCGTAGCAAGCAAGTTTTGTTCGTACAATACAAAAAAAAAATTAAAAATGTAATTGTAAAATTATTTTATAATTGCAACTTTATTGTCAAAATTGCCGTTAACGCTAAGCTAGCAAGCAGGGATGAAAACTTTTTAAAATATTATGGAGAAGTTTCCAATAAACTATTTGCCTACTTAACAAGCACAGTTGACTGCACAAAGCGGCTTTGAAAATCACTATTAGGTACTATAATATGACGTAATTTCAGGTCATTTCAAGTAAGCAAGCACTAAAGGGTGGGTTTTTTTACCCTTTATTTATTTTTAAATTAAAGAACCCCCTTTATTGACAGGGGGGGGGGGTTACTTATAAAGACTACTTGTTAGAACGTTAGGTAATTTTTGAACCCTAATTTTATCAAGAAACAAGTTACATCATAATCACCACGGAACATCAAACCAACAATAAAGACACTCCGCGTCTATCACTAAATAATTAATCTGTAACACAATAAAACGTAGTCCGGATTATGACGTAAACATTGTTTACCACAAGCCATTACCCAGGTATGGTCGGAATGTCCCGGGACCACTCGTAGCCTTCTCGACCATTAGGTTCAATCGAGCGAGGCGCCGGCGCCTTACTTTGTGCTGCGTCATGCGACCAATAGGGCCTGGTCGCAGGTCGCTGGTCGCTAGCCAGCAATGTCATCATAAGGGCTTTATTCTGCTAACTAATACCTCACCATACCTCACTGTTGCTATACTAGTGAGACGCTATATCGATCGAGATTTTAAGAATTACTATAGGATAGTCATATTGTTAATTTCTTTGCGTGTGTTAAGTAAGCTATTAGTTCATTATCTATACTATAATAAAACAGTAAAATAAATTTGTCTGTACATTGAGTAAATTTACAAAAAACTAATCTAGAGTGACTCAAAAACAGTAACTGAGTACGAATCTACAATTTTTAAAATTTTTGTATGTCTGTTTGTCTGTCTGTTTGTCTGTTTGTCTGTTTGTCTGTTTGTCTGTTTGTACACGCTAATCTCCGAAACTACCCAACGGATTTGAATAAAACTTTTTTTATTCTATAGCTGTTAAGTCTGGGCTTAAACTAGGCTATATTTTTTTCCGGAAAATATTATAGTTTTCCTGGAAAAAGCAACGAAAGTTTGTATGGATTTTTTTTTAAATATCAACCGATTGGTTTCAAATTTATAACAAATATCCCTTACTTAAATTAAATGAATACGTGTCTCCCAGTTTTTCGATATTTGATCAAGAAAATAAAAAAAAGTGAAAAGAATGTGCAAAATTTGAGTTTTTCAAAGATCGTTCACGGGCGACTCATGATTGATATCAACGTGGTTTTGAGAATATAACTTCCTCAACATACTGTTTACAATATAGTTTCACAGATTTTTCAATTTCGCTCTACAAAGGGTACAAAACAGGGAAGAAACTTTGAACCAAAAATACCTAAACTTTATACGAGTAAGTAAGTATACATGCTATATTTTTTCCAAAGTGAAGCGCGGGCGGGTAGCTAGCTTTGAATTAACATTGAGGATCTAAAATACAAACAAATGCAAAAAAAAAATCAATCAATCAATCATCATCAATCATCATCAATCAATCAATCTATATCTATATCTATACTATCTATACTACTAAATAAAATTGAAGTGTCTGTTTGTAATATTAAAATAACCGCTTTTTACTAAATGCATACGTATGTATACACGATACACATACCGAAATTACATTTAAAAAAATTTTTGTCTGTCTGTCTGTCTGTCTATTTGATCCGGCTAATCTCTGAAACGGCTGGACCTATCTTGACGGGACTTTCACTGGCAGACAGCTGATGTATCAAGGAGTAACTCAGGCTACTTTTTTTTACTTTCGTTTCGGCGTAGGTTTCCCGAAGCGAAGCGAGGGCGGGTCCACTAGTAATGAAATAAATCTCGACCCAAAAATTGCAATGTTTTAGAAAGAACGATGCGCTTAACATTACTGTTTATGTAACCCATTCTGATATGCATAAAAAATCAAAAGGCATTTCTGTGGATTGCGATAATATGTAGGTAGTGGTCGCAACGAACAACGTAGCTGCGTCAATAAATATTAACGATAGTAAATCCATTAATACAAAGCTCTATAAAACTTAAATTCAGCCGTTAATAAGCAAGTAATGAAGAGCAATGTTCAAATAAATATGAAACGCGTTAAAGCTAACGAGCACCTTTGCATGCCACATAGTAATATCGACAAATGGCTTTAAGACCGACCACCTACATTACATACACTTTTCTAATTAAAATGCACATGTCTGTAGTAATCCACTTATGAGGAGACAATGTCATAAGTACAGCAGGAAATATTCTTTACGATACGGTAATCGAGGCGATTTGCGTTTGTCGATAAAGCTTTGACTGCTCTAATTATCTAATTTGTTTCGATAAAAAAGGTCTACAAATGTCCATCTACCGAGATTGATAATACTTCATACATTATGTAAGGAATTTGCGCCATAATACTTAATGCAAAATTCTTGGCAAAGCCAAGTTGAAAAACTGTCTAAACTTCGAGTTTACAAGAACAAAATTCGTTCAAGCCGGATTGTCGATAACGCTTATCACCGAAGCCCCTACAAATCCTGATTAACTTCCAAAATGCCACCGCGACCAGCTGACGTTTCGCACGAGCTTTTTCATCCCAAAACAAAAACGCATTGTGAAGGGGAGAGTGGCAAAAAACAGAAGGGACCCTGATTACAAACTTTATTATGAAATGACATTGAATTAATTTGAAAGGCCACCTTGCGGTGCTCATTAACACAAATGGATTCACGACTCGCGCGCGGACAATAAAAATCGCATTTACACACAAAAAAAGAAATGTGATTAATGATACTGAGGAAAAGTTTACTACAGCGCGTGCATCGGCCACGCTGACACACGGCCGAGAACGACGGCAAGCAAAAACTACAGTGTAGACTGTAATTTTTGGTCCCATCTTTATAATTCTGTTAATTGGAAATTCGAAATTTACTTTCTATTCTCAGTCTGGTATTTTTGTGTTTATGTGTCATCCATGGTACCTATAACACAGGGAATCCTAGTGTGGGGCTATGAGTATATAGGTTGATTTATTAGTATTAATATTATTTAGATTGAATAAAATTTTCTTTAGCCCTATTTATTGGTCAATAGATCCAAATCTGTCAGGTCTGTTACACGCTAAGGGAACTTCGTCAAAGTTGCTAATATGTTGTACATTATATTATCTATCATCATTGCTATGCCAAATCAAAGTCAATATACTGCAATTAATTTGGAATCCTATAAATATGACTTCCCATAAACTATGCTACACTTTCCTCAATATTTAAAAAGCCAATCTAATTTACTATAATATCCCTTAAATACCAATAAAACGTCGCATTACAAGAGAAAAAGAAATTCTAATTTGTCAACAGATAATAACTATTAAATAATGTTGCGTGTAAACGACTACTAGTAAGAGAACAATTAAGTTATAAATACTCTAATTAATGTAACTGTAACTGTGGTTGTGTAGCTCCGTGGATTTACGACGAGTGAAGATTTAATTGCTTAATTGCAATATACGCCGACGGTAATACTCAATACCCATAATTTATTGCGTCCTTTTCCACAGATAAGTAGCTATTCACGTTAAATAACGCGATATTCTCAGAATTCAAAGATTTTAATTGAATGTCATTGTAAATATTTGCTTTCTATACACTATTGAAGGTGTTTAGTACCTAATTTACTGCTACTTACACTAATAGGTACTTCTAATTATCTACAAAAAGTATGTTTTTATTGTGACTTTTTCTCGAATGACGACTTACTTACCATCGCGTCACTCGTCTGCTTATTGTCGGTTATTTCCATAAAATAACATAAACTACTAGTAGTAGTTATAGTCATTAATAATAAAAAACAAAAAAAAATCAACTGCTGAAAATATAATAAAATTTTAAATAGCATATGTTACTCATAAAATAGAGACGACTCCAATCCACTTTCACGAATCCAAATGACACATTCTTTGTTGAAATCCTTCAAGCCGTAGAAGCTGTAGAGCCTGTCAAAGACAAAAATACATACGGTCAAAAAACATTATCCTTTTCCTGAGGAAGGGTGAAAAAATAAGTTTAAAAACATTTACTTTGCTTTGCTCATGGTCCTCAACAGCCATGTGTGTTCATATATCACTAGTTGCTATACGAATGTAATGCAGGCCGCCACAGTCGGCCATCATTTTGTGATGTACACGATAAAACATGTACGTACCTACTTCCGATAAACACTGAAATTATGTTGAAAGAACACGTTACTGCGATAACCTACGTCACAATCCGCAATGTTCTTTTAATATGAGTGTTAATAACATTCGTAATTATTTGCGACTAGCTAATTAACCTTACGTGTTCGCTTTTTTCTCGCTATCTTATTGTTTGTAGACTGTGCTAGTAATATTTTATGTTGGTAGTTTTGTAATGTTGGTACGCAACGCGTTTATCATACCAATGATATGATACGTTCGCTATTTCTTTGTTGCCTGTAACTGCGGCTTTAATCTTAGATTTATAAGGAGTTACTTTAAGTTCAGTGTAATGTATTTAGTCGATGTTGTCTGTCTTTATTCTTTATTTTTATTTGTTCTTAATGACTTCTGTGTGAGTAAATATCTCAAATACCTATAGGTATAGCAACCACGGTTTCCAGAGCCTTAAAGGTTTTCAAAAATTAAAATCAAATCATTTATTTCGTCTTAGGAACTAATAGCTCACTTAACGAATGTCCTAAATAATAATATAAAAAATAAGGAGAAAAAAAAAATTACATCAATCGATAAAAGAGATATATTTTGTTTTTCGAGCTCAAATTTTTAAAGCTGTAAGAATAAAATGTGTTACGTCTATTTTGTAATCTGTAACGTCTCGTAATCCCAATCATTAGGAAATGGATTAAGCGCTTAACGACATTGCTGATAATTGACGTTACTTACCTGTTTGCTATTTCTTCACTACCTTACCATATATTTATGGTATTTCCAGTAGCATAACACTCATCTCTCAGTCCGTAGCCTCTAAAAGCGGGTTCAGTGTACGGTGGTGGCTGACGGTAAGAACTGATGCTATCAGTCAACGCTTCACTGAAATCACTAGTAGGGTTGCTACTTGGGACTCTTGACTGCATAGGTATTTGTGCTGAAGCATCTAGTCTTGATAGTATAATTTAGCCTAATTGCGATTTTGTTCATTTGTGTAAAGTTGTATCAAATGTAGCAATCAAATTTCACTGGCATAGCAATAGTCATATTATTAATTAAGTTTGAGGGAAACAGGCCCCAGGTCGTATGACTTTCTTAAATTAGATAGGTACACAAAAAATTAAAAAAAACTTTTTTGTTAAAAATACTAATACCTATAGTTACTTGTTATTATTATTTGTATATCCACAGACCAGTTTTAAATTTATCGAAAGCTTTTAAATAAAAAGCTTAAAAATTTAAGCCATAAATTCTCCTTTTTATCCAAGATAGGGCTGAAGCAATACTTTTCAGTTCCCATTATGGAATAACACGCTACAGTCCCTACTTAATAAACCATTATTAACGCTATAAATCCTTAATTTCCAATCAAACTGCCAGCCCTATGAATTAGCCTATTAATACCTAATCAGGTTGGTTTCCGCAAAACTATTAAAGTGAACAATTGATTCGCGATACATAGATAAACGGATCGGTAACTTTTTGCCCACTGTTAACGGGTCAAATTAACCGCGCGTCTACACTCGCAGTCATAATTACGGTTAGCGGGTTAATTTAAACAATATTTATAATGTATTAAATATATCTTCACCCGTGTATGGAATAATGATAGGATTTGCATTTTTAACTTGCAAATAAGGTACCAGCCGCCTTTGACATCCGCTTGTTTTTGTTTTGGATGAAAAAGTACCTAATTAGAGCCTTTGTTTATACTATTCCTTAGACCAATGGTCATTGATCCTATCCTATTGCGGTCTTAATTAATAATATTAAAGTAATTTAATAGTAATAGTTAGTAAACATTGAACATACTCCTGGATTTGCAATGCATAATAGGAAACAATTTTGACTTCACCATCTCATAAATACAGGTAGATACATATTTTACAAATAAATTGATTTCGTTTTAATTGCCAGTGACTAAAAGATGCCGCAATGACACCAGCTGTTATCTATACACAATTTAAACACTAAATATACTTTATAAGTATGAATACATTTACACAAGTAGGTATAGATTTTCAGCGTATATCACAATACAAGAAATTCTGAAATTCTGATCTTCACAGGTTTTAATTGGTGAAAATCTCACATTTCCTGCAACACTTACCTACTGAAAAATGCTAGTTGAATGCAATTAAAACATGAACAATTACACTGATTAGGGAAGACCTAAAAGGAGAAACTTAGGTCACTATGTCAGTCATTAAAACAATAGGGAAAGTTAGCAAAAATTCCGCAAGCGTTATCTTATCCTTTAACATTCTCCTAACCACATTATTTACCTTTCGAATTCCTCGTAATCTATGAGAATATCAGACAAATAAGTGACGGGCGTCTCGACAAAAAACGTTAAGAGTCGACAATCCGTTGGGTGGGCGCCTGCTGCATCAGCCGATACCATCGGTCTCAACAACTTAATGATAGGTTCTGCACAGCTTCCGTATAATGGCGACCATCTTTTTGTTCTATCCCCGTCTCACTCACACCTATCACTCTCTCCCTCTACAAATCACGCCGTGAGAAAGACACATAGTTTTTTAAATTTTTTTTGTGGACAATTTTAGACTTTTTTCAATTCCTAATGATTGGTGAGGCTTCAGTCATTGAAAGCTTAAACGACTGTTTAACTACGGGTCAGGGTTTTATCGTTTGAATAAAAAACGTAACCATTACAGGTTAATAAGGTTAGAGTTTTACTAAGCGTTTATTTTGTTTTGTCAATAAATAATATTACCTGTACGACGCAGCTGTTTTATAATATAAATATGGAATCCATTTAGATAATATACTAAAATAAGTATTTGTTATTGAAAGGAAGTGTATTATGTACTTACTGGCTTAATAATTTATTAGAAGTAAATTGGGAAAAATATGTTTTTGTTCTTAACGATCATGTCTGATCGATTTCCATTTTCTGAAATGTAGTAAAACTATAAAAAAAATCTATCGAATATCATTCGTTACACCTAAGTTTCTCACCACTATCAAAATACTTTATAGTTTACAATTAACCCTAAAATGTTCAGAGCTAATTTACACCGATTTTCAATTATGTTTCAACCTAACAAATTTCAAAATCATTTATTTATCTTACGTGTGAATTACGCCTTAGCTATCGTTAAGCAATTTTACCTACATCGCAAGTCTATTACCACATAATCTAGTCTTCGAATAGCAAAAAGTAATATCATTCTGTGGGCAAATCGAATCAATATCCCGCGCGACGGTAGGTATCCCCTTGGGGGCGCACACTTCGCCCCTGTTATTGTTTCAATCTCTCCACCAAGTTGGCGAATTGAAAAAGTTGGTTCACTTCTAAGCCGCTTTCAAAGGCTTGGAATTTGTTATTGTCATGCAAGATTTGTGAAGAGAAAAGTACCTACTGCGTAAGTAGGTATTATAAGTTATAAGGTTAAAATAAAACTTTACGTTCCTATATTTTGTTGGTATGATTGAAGTGTTAAGTCTAAAGTGGGGCGCGTTTAGCATTTGGTATTATTAGTAGATCGCCTGAGTTTTGTGTGTGGTATTGCAAAAAAATATAATTATCATACATACCCAGTAAGGAACCTATTCAACCTATAGGTACAACATATAGGTAGCCGTCGAAGAAAACCTAAACAATGGAATATCTTCATACAAACTCTCACATTATTAATATTCATACGATTAATAGAATAATAGGACTTCTTGTGCCTACATCTTTTCTCTTCCATTTCGAAGCTTCCTTGCGAAATAGGGGAGGATTTAAAATAATGACGTACGTTAGGTACCTATATCATTAATAATAAAAGATTTTAAATTTTAAACCACTATTTCCCTTCAGGTAGAATCCTACGATTCTAGACTACTCAAGCTTGACTTCTCAAGCGCTAACTTATTAAATGTAAAAAAGACTAAACGTATATTTTATTTAATGTAACAATATGTAATCAGTTACAATATTACATAGTTACGTGTAACCTTCCTAGTAACCTTGGCAGCGTCAGCCATTATCATTACGAGTGTTTTGGGCTTTCAACGCCATTCTGCGGTTTTCGCAAGGTCGCTGGTCGTGTCGCAATCGTATTAAAGTAGATTCGTTTATTACCTACGTTTTTATCTCATTACTGTGTACTTCATAATTTAGTGTATCTGACCAAACTTATATAATACAATAGTTAACCCTGGTTTTACTTTAGGTATTTAGGTACTTAACCCTCCGCTAATCCACTCTGGAGTGCCGGAGTACTCTCTAGGCCTCCTCACTTAGGAGACTCGTGCTCAGTAGTGGGCCGTTAACGGGTTAAGTCCAGCCCAGCCCCCCTATTCTGCTATTTTATTTTAAGCCGAAACGGATC
>LGAG01000689.1:268989-281007 GCA_001278395.1 Lerema accius | reverse complement strand
ACGTATTTCCATTATGATGTCTTCACCAGTGTAGCAAGATTAGTAATACTGTCTCAAGTAACATCAGCATTAAATAATAATAAAAAAATTACAACTTGTAATTTTTTTTCTAAAATTGTATCATTATTTAAGACTCCTAAGATATGAATTTTCATTCATCTAAGATTTAAGGTCATAGGATATATTATATTTCAAGTACAAGTACCTACTTACATCTCAAAAGATAATATTGGTAATTCTATGATTCAAGCACAAAATAGAGAGACTAAATTTAACTTTAAAGTATCTAATAATAAAGTATTTCAAAATATTGCTACCTACTGATGAAACAGTAACCAAAACTTTTTAATAGAAATCTAAAACTGTTTCAGCATAAGGTTTCAGCAACTAGTTATTAAAATTACCATTTCAGAACACCTATTTAAAAATAAATTGAAAATTACTAGCCGACTTCATATTGAAATCAGTGAGCTAGAGGTCCGTGAGTTCGATATACAAAAACAGTGTATCCGTTAGAGGCTCATTAGCCAACGATATGTCCGTTAATTTATTTGAGTTGCAATTAACGTGTCCAGATCGACGCCCAGCTTTACTTTTTGTCCAACATTCGATAAAAAAAAAAAAGGTACCTACTTACATCGGACGCGTTCGAATTTTGACAGCGCGCCCGCTTACCGATTAATCTACGCGAGTTCGGTTCGAAATGTTGGTAGTAATTAGACACCAAAATACTTTGTTAAAGTCAATAAAAAAAAAGGTCGAATTTACCTCACGTTTTAATGTACACCTACACCTAATAGCTAGTTGCTTATTATGATAAATACAAACAATATAATTTTAATAACACAGAATAAAAACCTCCATTAGCTAATCGAAATAAAAAGGATGAAGTTTGATTTTTGTTAATAGATTTAGCTCGTTTATAAATATCCTGGGGGTCATCCAAATACCTATTACATGTATCTAGGTCATTCTAGGTATAATCACTAAAACCGCAATGATATCGGTTCTTTTGTTTATGTGATATAGGTATTAATGTTACGGACAGATACAAAAAATAAACTTCATAATGTCGCCCTTTTTACTCATTATCATACCGGAAATTAAAAATGAAGCTAAAAATTGGTAAGAATTT
The DNA here is from genome assembly GCA_001278395.1 of Lerema accius. NCBI lineage: Eukaryota > Metazoa > Arthropoda > Insecta > Lepidoptera > Hesperiidae > Lerema > Lerema accius. The sequence continues at coordinate 279,872 of LGAG01000689.1, read as the reverse complement.
TTGTTACTTTGCCGTTACGTTAATAGAGTCATATAAATAATTAAGTTAACTTTTATGCTTATCTAATTCAATAGATATCTAGAAAACTACATTTTATCCGAATAAATTAGGAGTAGTAACAGAAATACACTTACACATCAGAGTCATATTTTTGTTGCTCGCGCGCAGTGCCTAATTTTTACGCAAATCAGTTAATTATATTAACTGCGTGTAAGCGATACCTTTTTTGTTGAATTAACATAAATATTGAGGCCTGCTCCTGCGCTTTATATAGTAAGTGTGATCCCGTCTCACTAATTAATAGTAGTGTCACTTTATACAAGAGTTAATTTCAGGATTTCCTCACTCGTTCCATTCTCTCCCATTATTTTTGTCAATTATATACCTAAATAATGTTTATTGTGATAAAGTGTATCTTAGAATCATTCCCGTAATATTAGCTACAGGCTAACTGAGTTTCATGAAAATCGATCACACATACAATTAAAAAAAAAACGCAAAAAAAATCCATGTGGTCTTAATAAAATATTAACATTTCAAAAAAAGAATTCAATGTTCAGAACTGACTCGCGTTATTTTCATTAATACTATAGATATCTTCGAAAAACTCTACATAAGAACGGAATTAAGAAGAGACATCTTTAACATATTTAAACCCACCTATGGTATATTTAAATATAGAATCTAAAATAGGCAACATGACACAAAATACTCTTAACGATTATAATGAAGTAGTTAGTAACAGAACATTGAAGTAAAATGTCTAACTTTAATGTCCCAGTAGTTAGTGACATCTTTTAAACATTTATGCAGTCCTAGTCAACTAAAGTGAAATAAGCATTTTACAAGCTAAATTCCAAATGTCAATGTGTCCATTGATTCACGTTATAGGTAAGTAAAATAAACTCGTTTTTAGGTTTTATAATTGACTATGTTATTCGGAATATACTTGCATTTCATGTAGGTAAGGGTGATATCTTTTTTCTTTTTAACCCTAATGAATATATTTGAAGATAGTTTCGAAATTTTTAAATACTTACCAAAATATATTTATTATACAAAATACCTACGGCATCGTGAATTACCATAATGCTAAGTACCTAATACTCCCAAACTGAAGAAATTACAAGGTTAAAAAAATTAACAACAGCCTATAGGTAGGTTACTTTAGCACAGGAATTTGTACCTACGTATTACTCAGTTTCCACGGTCTTGCAAGAAAAAGTAAACAATCTTGGCACTATTTTTATCCATTTCATTCATTTAAAAAATATTTAGAAGTAAACAGAAATTTCTTTAACATTAAATTATATTTTTTTTATGTCTCTCTTACTTTTAAACCAATTATTACAATAAAAAGACTGTAACATTGTTTACTTTTTCTATCAAGATCGTTGAAACGATGTACCTAGGTACCTATAGGTAGTTGTAGGTTACTAGTTAAGATAAAGAAAAGGCATAGACAGTTACTAATGATGTTACAAGACCTATAACGTAATTTTTTCAATTATATACAGGTATTGCTTATTATGTACTTAAGTAATTAATGATTCAAACACACATCCATCATTGTGTTACTACGTTACTAGTTGTAAGAATGTCATACATAACTATTTACCTACCTTACCTTTAGTTTTATTGCTGCATTTAACATTTATTTACAACGTTACCGTGGGCTTTAGAAGCTAAGCGTTTATTTTATCCGAAGGCAAATTGATAGAAAGACCAAAACCTGGCTACTAAAATCAATTATTGAGACTTATCGACGTCTTAAAAAAAATATAAGTAGCCAATGTCATTTTCACAATGGAGACGAATCTAATGACATCTTCTATGTTGAAAGATGTCAAGCTGTTAGCCTCTAGCTAGAGCGTGTTATACATAGAATTGGACATACATACATGCACACGCTCGAAAAATATTATCCTCTTAGAATAATTACTTATTTTAAGGTTATCCTCCTTTTGGTGCAGTTGGATAGGTATAAAATAAAATTATAATTAGCTTTGTTTATAAATACCTTGTGTACAGACATTTTGTTTATTACAGTTTAAAAGTAAACAAGGTACAACAACTTTCATCTAGGTATACTAATAATATACCTAAAGCTGAAGAGTTTGTTTGTTTCAACGCGCTAATATCAGGAACTATTGGACCGATTTGAAAATTTTTTTAGTGTAAGATAGTCCATTTATCGAGTAAGGCTATAGGCTATACGTATACGAGTAACATCACGCTAAGATTAAAAGGAGAGGAGAGCAATAAAAAATATTGCGAAAACGGGAAATTTACGCGGGCGCAGCCGCCGGCGATTGCTAGTAAATAATATGAAGCTAGGTAATCCTATTGGAAATGCTTTAGTTATAAGAAAATACTAATAGGTACTATTTAATAATGATGAATTTCTTTTTAATAGAAACCCGTGCAGACAGACAATCACACAGATTACCCATAGTCAAGTTAGATGATTGATTAAGGACACTCGTCCGCTCATTACCATAAGAGTTTAATTAAAAGGAACTCATTATTCAATCATTCGATAGGTATTCTTGAAAGTCCAAGAGTGCCTTATAAGTAGCTAGTCGGCGACTTGATCGGTCTCGGCCCAGGTCCACATTTTCTGACCATCTCTACCATATTTAAATGGCCTCCGATGATGGAATACGTTCAGGAATGATATTCAAATGCTAGAAAAGGTCTGGGTTGAGAATTATAAGAGATTAGCCTAACGCTAAAAACTTGGTTCTTCTAAGGGGTTTTTATATTCTATCTCTTATGTAGTTAGTACCTACATAGCAGATGATTAAGCGGCTTGTCAAACAAATGTTTGGCGAGCAAGTTTGATCGCATAGGTTGTGTGAGGCGTTTGATAAGTTTCCTTAGAATACCTATTTTGATTAGAATTGTTAACATACTTACATAAAATTGTTTAAATTAACATAGTACCTACCTAAGTTAAATTTAAGTAAATAAAATTATAATTTGAAAAAGTAAGTAAGTTAACTAATTTTAATTATAGGTAAATAATTTTATTTTATACTTTTTAGTTTACAGAAGAATATTTTTGGCTATTGTGATTAAATATTATGTGAACTAAAATTTGAGTAAGGTTTTGAATAGTTTTTCCTTTGACCACACATTTGTCAGGTACTCTCATACCAATAAAACCCAGGCCGTTTCGACCATATAATTTTTTTTTTCCAATTTCAATTTTTTTTCACGCCCTCTGCAATTTGATCAAGGTTTCAAATTTTTTATCTTTGGTACAATTCCTGTGGCTCGTAACAATACTTAGGGCATGCCGTGACATGTTTTACTCCTTAATACCTATCCTTAACCTCTGGACAGACTTTGATAAAATGATACCTTTGCCTAATTTGGATTGAATATAGTGAAATAAAAAACAGTGAAATGAAAAACGAATTGTCCAAATCAGAGAAGTAATTTCTTTTTTCAACTCGGTTAAAAATTTACCGATCCCAAGTGAGCAGCCTTTTTTTAACTTTAGTCAATTATGTTTTCTCAGGTTTAATAAAATTCAGTAGGTACCTATTATTAAACAGAGGAAACAGTTCTCTGTTCAAATTTACTCTTCGAATACCTATATCTTAGGATTAGCTAGTTCGAGCAGAAATTCAGACCATATCCGTGTGTACGAATTAAGAATTGGGTAAGTATTATGAAATTTATATTATATTGTTTGTTCGATGTACGGAAAATATCACATTGGATTCTACCTTCGAACTAATAATAATTTATGAAAACAACTTTAGAACTCCGTCGCATACACAGACCTTTCTAATCCGTCAATCATTTGCCTTCAAATTACATAAAATTAGAGACATTCAAATTACTAGATTTTGAAATGTAGGTAAGCACATTTAACATTTTTAAGAATTTAACATACAATAACTACCTACACATACTTCGTCTCCTTGAGCCATCGCTAAATGTTTGACCTAAATATTGGTGAATATTGCACAAGATACATACATAATAAGTCAATTGTTTGTTGCAAATACCTATGTTGTAATTTTTTCTACGCTAAAAAAGTAGATAGAGTCATCTAATCTGATATTTCTAGTTTATTATGGTAACTCGATAAAAATACGTCATGATCCTTTGTTAACAAGACAAGAAATTATAAAATAATTAGTTAATGATATAGCTGATTAAATCTAACGTATTGTTATATCTGGTTGTCTGAATAACAAACCTACACTACCTACCTATTATAATTTTATTCAGATTCATTTATATTTAATCTAAACAGTAGATACGCCTACAACAGTCCAATACAAATCAGTAAGTAAATAGGTACCTTCCTGCCTATGTTATATAACTAGTGATGTGACTCTATTTGTGAACGAGATTCAATCATAAGTTCATCATGACTTATTGATCTCTCGATTCAGACACTCGTATATGTAGTGCGGATTTCAGTATCCACGTTAACTAGGAGTATCGTTCGACAAGGCCTGCCTAAATCTAGTGAACGTGTGTTAGTCTAGTGACTAAGCTTAGTAGCTCTTATCATTCATCATCATCATCATTACAACCCATATTTTGACCTACATCCTACTGAATATTTTTCAGTAAGTTCATATTTTAGAAATAGGAAAGATTTTTCCGGGTCCGGGTTTTATCAATAGCTAATAATATCTATTAATAGGTACCTACCATTTACATTAAATTATGTGATGTAACCTAAACTAATTCGTCCATAGCTCGTTAATATCCTAGTCAGTAAAAAACTGCGATGATCTTTTAATATCGGACGTTCTAATACTATCTAATATCTATTTTATAACAACTAACTAAGATGAATGAGGAGTAGTAATTTACTAGTATGTATATATCAGTAGTAAATTAGTGTAGGTGCCACTTAAGGAGCCAAAGAGCCACATGCGGCCCTAAACCCGCTAGTTTCCGACCACGGCTCTAGCCAATAAACCGCTCATCTGGCGTTAAATATTACTGAACAATAAGTTTACATGTTATTACTTTATTATAATATCAGAAGAAATATTAATACAATGCATTAGTGACGAGGTACTGCGTTATTATTCAAGTTTCTGTGTAAGTAGGTATTATTCAATATTTGTTGTTATCAATATTACCTAATTGTTGTATTCTTTCCAAAAAATTCAGTTATGTTCGTACGAATACATGCCTAAAAATCTTTCCATACAAAATTAAATTGGGTTTTAAATTATTTTCAATAAAATTATTTTGTGTATTTACAATTATATGTAATTGTTACTACCTATAATTAGACCAAATTTAATGTGTAATGCTGTAAAATATTATAACATAATTAATTTATTTGGTAAAAGAAAATAGTCGGGTAATGAGAAGAAAATTCATCAAATATCCAGGAAAAAGTGCCTCTACTTACCTATCCAATAGCCATTTATTTATATTAATTATTACCTACATGAAAGAAAATTTTTCTTTCAAAGATGTTTAGTTTGTTTTTCAGAGTTACAATGAAAATCTACTAAGTTATGATGAAATTTCAAAACACGGAAAGTATATTGCAATGTTGTGAAAGTGTAAAATAAATTAGTCGGACGACGGAATATTAGACGGATGCTGTAATAAGTAAATAAAAATAGTTATAGAATGAAATAATACAAAAAAAATTGTTTACGAATATAATTTTATTAACAATTTACTTTAATGACTGTACTGTAAGTCGATATCATATTTACAATTTGCGTTTTATAATATACATTTTTACAATCTCTCTCGAGGGCCTACACCTAAAACTAATTCGTATAATAGGTACTCGCTATACAGTCGCCGAGAAACGAGAAGCGGATTGAGCGAAACAAACAAACCTCGATGTCAATCAATAAGTTAATAAATTACAATAAAATTCGAGATCGTCACCTGTCACAAATAGGACTGATTGTCCATTGATATGAAGAAAATGATACTCATTTTTTATATTTTCGATAATTTTAACATCTCAAAAATTCATAAACATTTAAAGAACAGAACAGTTTAAGATTGGTCGTAGATCCGACTACTGAACGCGAACAGCAAGCTTCTATTTACATCTATTTACCTTGACACAAATCGCAATACCTTGTCTATCACTTAACTTAAATAGTTATCGCATATCGTTTACTCGCCATTAGTGTGATAAGTCGGTGATGCACAATGTAGTAAATATTTTAGGACAATTTTAATTGTAATTACAAATTTTTGTAGAATGTTAAATCGTAAATTAGCACAATTAATTAATTTTTACGTATTCGAAATGCTGTAATGAATGCAAGATGGGTTTTTCATTTATCCATGTTTGTACAATATTTCCATTTCAATATTTTAATTGACTGATACTTTACATTATTTTACGTACCCATAATGTTTAAAAATTATAATCCCATGTCACACTAGTCATCTAATTATTATTAAAGAGCTTTAATTGTTAACTAGTAACCCGCTCTCGCTTCAATAAAACCTTGCTATGTCCGTCCTGGGGCTTTAAGATATCTCCAAAATAAATTACACGACAATTAGTCTACTGGTTTAATATGAAAGTGCATGAACTACGTGTGTATTAACATTTTGGGAAATATTATCCTATTACCAAATAATTCAATCACAAGTTACAATGGGCCAACCCTTTTTATTTCTGTAGATAATTGTATCAAACGCTATTTATTTATGCATAAATAAAATAAATCTAAGAAGGTAGTCACTTTACTCGACTCTATCATATTTTGTTTGAGTTATTCCGGTCTGATCTCCAAAACGGATCCATTGCCATTTTAACACCAAGATAGTGTTATAAAAATACAAAAATGCATTAGGGGCTATTTTTGTAGTTTTGAAATTGAATAGAATGTTTGCTTTAGGCACTCCTTGTTACCAATTAACTAACTTATTTTAGTGAAATGTAACCGTTTATGACTTTAAGAAAAATACGTACCTACCTATACATATATTTAGACTTTTATGATTTCTAAGTGTGCGTTTCTCAGTTGTTATTTCAATTAAAAACCTAATCAAAATTAAAACTAGTTGCTTTGGATTTATTTAAACCTGGATTATTTTTCAGTAATAAACTATAATAAAAATGTTAACTTGTCATTGTTTCAAATTTAAATAAATAGAAATATCTATGGGTACCTACAATTTTAATGTTTTATTAAAATATATGGATAAAATTGGTTTATTCCGTTATAGATATTGTTAAAAAAATACGTAAAGGGCAATGGATATAGGTAACATGAGAATTTCATTAAAATTTACTTCTTTTGTTTTAAGTAGGTACCTATATTGTATCATGTACTGGACATAAAATAGATATGTTAATTTTGTTTAAATACAATTTTAAATTACAAATGTATTTTTCATTGCACTGAAATATTTATTAACTTACGAAACTATAAATAAAGATTACGATGTTAATTTTTATTTTGCCCACTGTATATCTTTGTCCGGCACTATTTAGTACCTAAAGTCTAGCTTACAACTCAATTATCTTTCGATAGATAACCATTCAATTATAAAACTGATAACTTAAAATGTATTATCCAGTAGGTATACGAGTGATAGTATTAGATATGTTACTGTGGCTCTCAAATACCGTTGTTACTATTTTATTAATACCTAAACTATATTTTGTAATCTTAATTTTATATAATGATTTAATTAAGAAATTCAGACTAATTTAAATAACATTTTTTTTGATTTTAACTTGTTAAGTATTTTTATGAAGTCAAATATCTTTTAACATTTAAAATAAATTCAAATAGCAATATCAGTATCAATTATAGCAAGCTTTTCTTCTTTTTATGTTGTATAGTGGTCATTCGGCCACATATTTAAAGTTAAATAACAAAACTTTAAGGTTGGTTGCTAGTAGAATTTAGCGATCAAAATGTAAAGTTGATCTTAAGCTCGAAATACTGTGTAAAGCTACATTTTAAGTTTTTTGATGAAACGTCCGTCAATAATGTTTCAAAGACATAGTGTATAGACATATCAATAAAGTTTCAAAGTCACCGATCACCTGTAGCTCGGTGCGGTGTCCAATTAGATCGGTGCCTAATAAATTCACTTGCAAATACCGCGGCAACAGTGTTGCATCTAATCTTATGATCATCAATTAATTACAATTATAATTTCGCAAAGCCCGCCACCGGGCCGGTACACAAACACCTTTATGATAAAAAAAAATATTACCTAATGAACATTCATTATAAGTGTAAAGTTTTATTTTAACCAGCATCTAATTAATTGAAGTCATTTAAAGTTAGATATGAATAAGTTATTTGTAGCTGGTAAAGAAACGCGGTTTTACTTTTGATTTGGCTCTTATTGTGGAAAAAAGCTTCAGTTAATTGACTTTACACTTATTCCAGTATTTAATGGACATTTTGATCAATATTAGGAAAATAAATCAGCTTTATATTCGCTGCAATCAAGACGTAGTCTTAAAACTTATCGATCGCGAACTGAAATACTCAAAAATTTCATTTTTACTGATTTATTCAATTGTTAGTATTGAAATCTTATTAAAAATTGTCTCTAGTCATTTACCAACTTTTTTTATCTTTCAAACTCCATTTTTTGTCAACTTCACAATTGTGTTTCTTTTTTATATCTTTTTTTATTATGTTTTGCATATTTTATCATAAATGTCAGTAATATTTTTATATTTCTAGAAAAAGCTATTCTCTTCAGTACGTACCTACGTATGACGTAGGTACTTACCTACTATTTATTACCAGTACAGCAATATACCTACATGACCATTATTACACTTAACATTATAGCCGAAATGGTTAATGATGACTTGTTTTTTCATAGGATTATTTATGGTTCTGTTTTTTCATTTATCTATCTATCCACATTACAAAAATCCAACTTTCCGGATTTTGCAATTATTATTTTGTAATTTTGTAATATTAAAAGACCTTAAGTTTTGTGAAGGAAAGTCTTTATCTACCTACATTTAAAATGGAAATAATGTATCATTATATCTATTTAATGTATTGGGTGCAAATTAAAATTAACAAAATACCTACTTATCACAATTAAAGAAAGACCTACAATGTTAGGGTACCTACTTTAAAATTGGAGGGAGACCATTTTAAAACCCAAATATTTTTTCTCAAGCATTTTTTAAATTAATTATTTATGAAAAAATACTGTGCTTTTTAATCATTAAGACAAACGTTTAACTTTATTTTGTTTAGTTAAATACATTATCTAAGCAATTAATGCACATGTTCTGCTAATTAATTTCAAGATAAGTGCAAGTCAACTTTTTTAGTTTACCTTAAGGAATTGGATGGGATATTTTATTAGCTACATAAATATAACAATAATTATAATTAGATAATTGTTACATAATTATATTCTTAAATTGCTCCGAAGATATTTTAAAGTATACCTAATATGAATGGAATATTTAAAATATAATAGCTTTCACGAAATTTTAAAATAAATCCAGATAATTTTTAGTTTATCAATCTAGATTCATAGTAATGTTTAAAGCGCTCTCCGTTGCAACATTAGGCCTATTTGTCTGAACAATTAAAATGGAAATGTCAAAAATGTAAGCTTATTTTGGTTGATTAGGTATTCCATCATAGCATTTCGAATATCGCATTACGATCCCTACATATAAAATAAATTAACTTACATAAAGCAGGTCGCTTATAAACAACCAACCGTCAACTGGCAAACAAACAAGAGTCTCTCCTCAGGTACAACTATACAATACCACCAAATAAATTCTATACCACGAAAATAATTATCTACATCGCTTAAAACATTATAATATACAACTAAAAGCTGATATGATAAATAAATTCTTTATTTACTGGTAAAATAGGTAGGATATAAAGTAGGCAAGTAAATGCGTCTCGCGAAACGGCGATTATCTAATCTTCTTACCTACGTTAATAATTGAGAATTTTTAATAAATAAAACTCTGGCCTTCTCCAGACCAGACGGACAGTATGCAAACTGAAATAAACTTTAAAATGAACCCTGCTATACCTCACATACTATCAAATTGAACGTACAAATTTAGTCGTCGACTAGCTACATGTCGACCCGCCGCAATACTTTCACTACAAAGTATAGAGGTACATACCTGGTGCGCAGAATGTCGAGTTAACTTCAAACACTCCGTTAACACTTTCAACGACATAATAATAGCCATAGCCTAGTGAACTTTACAACGCCTTAACACCACATGCATCACAACGCAACCGAGGAGACTTGCATCGTCGCATCGTCGTCTCGTCACGTCGTCTCTAACGTTCAGAACGCGAACGGAACTGGCGTAGTACAAAAGTCATCACCATATTTACACTATCAGTCTATGCTACTCCTCGTCCACGTTGATCTCCGAGTCGGCGGAGTCTTCGTCGTAAGTGGAGGAGGAGGCGAAGCCGCGGCCGAGCAGCGCCGAGCGGTTCTTGGCGGCTGCGGCCCGGTCGCGCTGCCGTCGGTTTTTGAACCAATTGCCGACCTGCGTGGGCGTCAGCCCCGTCGCCGCCGCCAGCTCGCGCTTCTTCGTCGGGTTCGGATACGGATCCTGCAGGTACCACTCGCGCAGCAGCGACCGCGTCCTCTCCTTGAAACAGTGCGTTTTCTGCTCTCCGTCCCAAATGGTCCGCGGCAGAGGGAACTTCTTGCGTACGCGGTACTTGTCAACCGGGCCGAGCGGACGGCCGCGCAACCGTTCCGCCTCCTGGTAGTGCGCCTCGAGCCATAACGCCTGCAGCTTCGCGTGACTCGACCGTTGAAACCGGTGCCGCTCGAGGATGGAGTACAACTCGCGGTGCCGGCCCGCATGGAAAGCGACGACAGCACGCGCACGGAGTACCGCTTCGCAGCGCTCCAGCTCA
>LGAG01000689.1:233429-245625 GCA_001278395.1 Lerema accius | reverse complement strand
TATTATTTTAGATACATTACTTCGACTAACATTCGGCCATTTTCGTCAGTTCACCCTCTAGCATCTCGTAACTAACACATTCACCATTGTACCCCATTGTACCCTATTGTGTCGTTAATTATGTAGCCATCTAGAGGGGGCAGGGGACGCCATGCTGCGATCGTCAAGGAGGGGACGGAGGGGACAGTTATCATAATGTGATATTTTATTTAATGTTCTGTGAGTGCAGTCGACCGGCTGAAGTCACGCAGCGTTAGGAAGGGAACTTGCACCTCATTTGTATAATTCGGTTTGTAAACTGAAACTCACATGCTCCCCTGACTTCCCCTCACTGCTCCACCCGCTTACTTCATAAATTGTATGCTAATTTAGCTGTCTTAGAATCAAATTATGCGCGTTATGTACACAATTCATTTAAGTTACTCGTATTTTCAATGCAGATAAATTATAAGTTATCTGACGCTAAGTTCTGTTTACTGATGTAAGATTACCTAGCCCCTTGTACTTCATGCTGTTGCAGTTACGGAAAGGTGGTAACGAAAGGCATAAAACCTCTCGATATTTGAAATAGTTATTAACTCCTCTATTAATTAGCACTGGAGCAACGTGATACTACTATACCTACCTACAACTATACTACGACTATTACTATATTACTACAACGAGCATACTTGGCTCGAGGAGTTAGCTATAAAGAGAGCCAGTATGTTCTGAACTGCTCTTCTAAACAAATGCCATCACTACATTAAAAAATATGGGAAAGACTTTAAATGCGCTCAAACGACACTATCGTTTTCCGCGCCTAATGTCATTTTCATACAGTTTGAAAGACATTTGGCGTTCACGCTAACAGTAGCCCCAGTAGGTACCTTTACTTCTTCGTTACAGAAATAATTAGAATGAGACGTGGTCTAATTTTAATAATCTCGATGTTTAGTAGAATGCGATGTCCGTTGGATGTCTTCCCCACGCTGCTCCACGCCATTGTCCGCGTCACGGTGCTTGCCCGGAATGAACTCTCGTTTCCGTTGTTACATAAACTAGTGTAAATAAATATTTTTACTGCATTGAAATAAATGGACGACGAGAAGATGGAGGTTTGAAGTAACTACGGACTGATCCGTTTGTTACTATTACTACTTTCAAATAACAATTATTTTCTTATGAAATCAAATTTAAGTTTACACGTAACAATGGACAATGGAGATTTTATAAATAAAGCTAAATTGTTTCGTCTTTATAATTTTAATAATTTTATTTATTTAAGTTGAACGCTTTACAAAGCTTCTGTCCCAAAAAAATAGCATAAGCTCTACCTCCAATATCACGCATAAATCTAATAATGTTACAAAAGCCTAAGAATATAACAATGGCAAACAGCATAACATATCGCGTCATCTTACGAGTTGCAACTCTACACCTTTCATCCGATGATTCGTTTACAAAACGCACGTCCGCAACAATTATACGAATTCTGATATCTTTACATCTGTATTGAGAAAGAGAGATGTGTAACTTGAGGATGTGGTAACTAGGGGCAAGTCGATCTAACATCTAACCGCAGGGTGATCTGGTATAATTCTAAAAATTAATAAATAAAAAAAATATTTTTTTTGTAATTTTCAGACGACTCTTAGTGGCCAATAGGTAATACGGTGGACATTCAATGAGTCCTGGGTTAGATTCCTAACAATGCGCAAATATGACCAATGAAATGAATTGAAAATTCTTTACTCGGGCTGGAATGTCTAGAAGTACTTATAAATAGGAAATCTTAGTTTATGGTCATGAATGTGTATCTATTGCATAAAAAAAATATTAGTAAACCGTAACAGTAGTGAGTAGGTAGGTATAAAACAAAATGGCCGCCCCGATAATATCCGACGCGTTGAAAGCCCCCGTACATAAATAGTTTAGGTAATCGTTCACAGCACTATCGCAGCAGTAGCAAGATTATGTCGAGGTACAACACAGGTACCTTTTGTTCGGCTCGGCTAATGAAACTGGAGCGATAACGGTCTTGTTGCGTGTTCTAGATATATACGACAGTCATATTTTTAAGGCTCTAGCTACACACTTGCTGATACACGATAATAATAAACGCAATAAACGCTAACACACTCATGCCCTAGGATTCCCTGTGTCGCGGGTGGCATGGACAACACAAAGAACACATCACTAAGACCCATGACCCGAGAACAAACATTTATCTGTCACATAAATATCTGCAAGCCGGGAATCATACCTAGGGTATTTTTTGAGATACTGAATAAATTGAGAAAAATATAAATTTAAAAAAATGTCATGTCTGTGGGTTTGCACAGTCACGAGAAAAAATATCTGAACCTATTGGTTCCAAAAAAAACTCAAAAAATACTTGCATGCGATTTTTGTAATAGAATTGGGATTTTTGTATAAATACTGCCGGTTTATTTTATTTTAATAGATATCAAAGGAAAAAACATTATATCGTCAAGATTTAACAATGTAATCCGCACTAAGATAAGCTTTTAACGAAGCGAAGCGAACACGATACCTGGCTTTACTAACAAGTTTTAAGAGTGTACGACTACCTCAACCCTTCTATGCTAAACATGATACCTACATTAAAACATAATGAAGAGATAGCAACATTTAAATTTAGATTGTGTGGATAATTAAAGAATTAATTGTCGAAAATTAAATGCGCCTTGGGAAACCCGACGATTATGAGTGTTTTATACTATCGCAGAAATTTACATCTGTTCATTATGAAGCCATCAGATAAGGAAATATGGTCGGCGGTAATATAAGTGCGTGATTTGGAGCTTAATATTAATATTCTAGTGGTGACTTGGGACATTTAAGTCACAATATGTTTAATAAATAAGATGTATGTTATTCTTCTTTTTTAAAAAGATGTGCGGAGGAGTTTATTTCCCCTTTCTTCTCCTCCTTATTAAAGCACCTTTACGAAACGGGGGTAGATTCAAAAAATTGACGTGCATAAGAGTATCATTGATACCTATATGAATAAATAATTTTTGATTTTGATTTTGATTTTGAATATATTTATTTAAATAGTTATGTCACTATAGTTAGTACTAGTATGACATTATACAATAGTCAACCCAGTGTGGACGTGGAAATATCTGATGGTAGATGCTTATAGATACATCAAGATTTTATAAACATACTTCTCCTAAGCTTTAGTAAAAAATAATTAGGTAATAGAAGAACAGAAAATTATGAGTGTACCTATATTAAAATTAATTCAGTGATTAAGGACTAACTCACAGATAAAAAAAAATATAATATTAAGTTGACTCTCTATTTTGTGATAAAACAAAGTCGCGTCCGGTTCCGCTACTTCCAAACTACACAAGGGATTTTAATGCAGTTTTCATTATTAGATAAAGTGAGCACAAAATGAGCTTGTGTATATCTCTACACAAGTACTTAGTTACGGTTTTAAAACAAATATTCGTCTCTCCCATACATTATGTTATCCTAGTCGGGAATCGAATCCGAGACTCCACGAACGACAAGCAGAATTAAGTATTACCATTTGTAGCCGGGTGTTAAACTAACCTCTCATTAAAATAAACATTGACCAACAAAACCTCTATCTATATAAAATATCTCTGCATACAGAATACAGTATTAATGCACGTTTCAATAACCTAAATAGGTACTTAATTCTAAACCTCGGTTCAACGATATCCTAAGAACATCTCATAACTGCTGAGTCGTTAACGCATTATGTATATCCTTAACACCTTTTAAATAAAGAACTTTAGAACCTTTTGCTCCCGAGAAAGACAAATTTGGTTTTAAAAAAAAAGTTTATCCCAACATCACACCTTCGTGGTATTGTGTGCAAGGCCACTGGTGTAATCAAAACATCGTGAAATAATCTTTTGTATCTGTGCTCGGTCAGGGCCACAGAGTAGGTAACTAATAGAAATGTCACTTTATAACATGCGTAACTTCAGCACATATTTTTTTTAACCTCAACTTCACCCCCACTCTCACCCTAAGGGTTAAACCCTCAAACTTAACCTTAAATAACTAACATGTAACTTATAGTTATTAGAGACAGATACCATCTCCACTTCCGTTTCCTCGCGTGCCTTCCAATATTTTCTACACTAAATAAAATCTACCAGGCTAAGACCTGATTTTAACTCCGAACCTAACAAACGTAATAGATGTTAAACTGTGTCTACATTAATCTGAATTTAGTACAGGAATGTCTGTACGACGCAAACTCTATGGAAATGCCTGACAAATGACGCGAACTATATTTCGCTAAGATATTTAGTCGGTAATGCGTCGCGGCGTCGTGAGCGCATTGTCGATCGTCAACAGATCGATATCTCGGAATAATCCGCACCTTGATCCCCACTCGGACACCACAATAACATTCAGGACTACGAAACAAAAATATTAAAATATTGAGACACATTGGTAACTTTGTGTTACTTGTAATTTATGCCATAATAGGTATACCATTATACCTTTATTCATAATGCTACAATCTACAACGTAGATTAGAAGTATACAACTTTATCTTTGAAAGCATGTGGAAAGTCAGTGCAGGTTTTCTCGTTAAGATTTTCGTCAACAAAAAAAATAACTTTTGATAGGTAGTTAACTATATAAAATAATAAACAGACATTTTTTTAACAATAACAGATAGACTTTAGCTACAATTATTCCGTTAAGCGGTTGTTGTTAAAAAATCTACGTCATTGATTTAATGAAAAGAGAGTAGTAACATAATCCTAAATTCGCGCAGATGTATGGCGACTCTACAACGGAGCGACCGGCGTTAATTTTGACACCAACGGCTGCGTTTAGAAAAAAATAACACTATTTATTATCTGTGTAGGTATTATGGTATTATTCAGTGTAAATAAATAGAGTGCGGGCTGAATGGCATTGTGTCCGTGTCATTGTCACTTGTATTATCTGCGGAGCGGACAGGGCTGTCACTGCGTTAACAACTCAATGGGGTTGATATCTAGGAACCGTGAACCTACATGGAATTCACAAAATTCACTTGAAAACTACACTGTTTTACATGGTTCATTTAATTAACATTTTATTTGCATACTTGTATGAAAGAAATTCTTAACACCATGTACCTACCTATTTAGATTTCACTATCAAGCAAGGATTTTTTAAACTACGTACCTACCGTATTCTAAAATAAACTATAATTTATTAACATTTTAATATTTCTATGACCTCACTAAATTATAAAGCTTAGTATAAAATGAATACCCTTCTCAAACGGACAATTTGAGTATCAAATCACATTACCTATTTAAATCCATAAGTTATGTTGGCAGCCCTATCAAATGTTTTTATAGTGTGCTGTCTCCGCGAATCGGGATTAGTGGCAAATCGGCTCGATGATTGCTTTCGACAAATATTTGTGGCCTCTCAGACGCGATGATACACTCCGTGTGTGGATCACACGAATATCACACCTATTACTATCTTTGTCTGCTTGTTCAACCGAGGGTCATTAGGTATTACAGTTTCGTTATACCTACCTACTATTAACAGAAACAAGTAGAGTCGGTTTAAAATAGATAAATAATAAACATAGCACCTAATCATATTTAAAAACGAATAAAAATCATGAGAGATACCATAGATCAGAGTAATATATTTATAAGGAAAGTAGATTAGATACTAAAGTACTATGACAAAACATATAGGTACTTAGGTAAGTATATGTACCTATATAGGTACCGCGGGACCAATATAAAAAAAGAAAAATAAATTATACAGAGTATGTTCATTGGTACTGAAATTACCAATAAATAATAACAAGATAAATAGTTGCAATCAAAGTTTTTTTTTATTTAAACTTTCTGAGCACTGACTCACGACGGACGATCTCTGCATGAATCTTATCCTCGTTAGCGCACTAATCCTTCTGCAAAGGAAACGTGAATACCGATAATAACTTTTAATCCGCTGAACAATCATTCACTCTGGCTGAATGAGGTATTGTATTTAAAAATAACCGGGAGCTATGCGTGTGACAAATTTATATTCTGTGCTTAAACTATCTGACAAACGATTGTATACTCTGTGGCTAGGGACTTACGATTGTTTTAGATTTTGGCGCGTAAATGTAATGCTATTTTTCTTCGAACTTTCTTTGTGAAAAACTAGACTAGGTAGTGCATTGAAATGAGGCTTTATCCTACCATGTCCGGCATCGATTACTTGCGTATTTCGCACAAAAGATAAGCCCTGTGTAACTAAAAAATTTAGTCATAACATAGCTTTGTTCCATCCGGAAGAGCTTAAGATTCGTACAAATGCAGATTACCAACACCACAGATTATATTTTAATGACGACAGAAATTCATTACAAATCCCCATTTATCTTGCACAATATCTGCGTTGTCGTTAAAATTCTTTGTTATCGACATTTTCTCACGAGTTCGGCTATTAGCCTTAATTACTTACATCATATTATACTCTTCGTGAAGAAAAAGTCTATGAATGAGTAAAAATAAATATTTTATAAAGTCAAGACTTACTTGTTGTAGTTATATTAATTACCAGTATGCTTAACCTTGTCGCTATAAACAACGATGGATGTATTTTTTATCACTTAATGCCGTTGTTACTTATATATCTAGATTTTAATTAAAACCGAATAGGTCCAGATCGTCTACGGAAATATTTTAAATAAGTAATTATTACTAATTGTAATAAATAGGTAGGAAATGCAGTCTTTAATACCTATACCTATCCAGTATTTGTCAGTGTTTCAGTATCTCTAAAAATTAAATACAATCCCCGCGGTAACCACAGAAAGTATCCAGTTAAACAACAGTAACAGGACAGTAATCAAACTAATAATGTTCGTTTAGGAGCAGTATTGCAGTAACACAACCCCGCTATCAAGGAGTCCTCCTAGCCTGTAATGGCGGCAATCGGCGTCGTGTACCCAGGTGCCTGTAATTACAACCCTTTGAGACCTGAGACGCAACGCTAACAACTTTGATACTTTGCTGCCTATTTATATTACACCTAGTGTTATATGCCCTGGTATCTCTTCTTACCATTATAGGATGGTAGGTATTTAGGTGAATTAATCTATGTTTTTTAAGTAAATAACCGACAAAAAGTCTTAAATAACAATAAAAATCTCCACTAAGAGACAGTGAGCTCCATTTCACATCTTTTGCACAAAAATAGACGAGTTTTCAGGTAATTTGTTTAAGTTTGTTGGACAAGCTTAAAAACTTAGGCTAGTAGGTAGGTAAGCAAACAATAGTCCAACAGTCTACAACCAGTCCGTTATTACTTCATAAATTTTACCTTTCCACCGTGTTGTAGGTATTATTACAAAATTAAATGTGCATGGATGGTGGAACCAATTTCTCGGGTGATATACCAAGTCTGCATAAAACTACGTTCGCCACATTTATCGGTTATTAACAAAATGTAAGTGCTTACCTATAGGTACTTATAAAATAAATTAAGTATTAAAAAAAATCAAGCAATATAGAGGCAGGCCACAAACAAGCCGAGTGAATGTTATTGAAAGGAAAAAAAACGAAATAATTCACAAAAATATCGTATTACAACAGTAACAACTAATGCCATCTGTTGTCCAATTCACGTAAACTGCGGCAGATGTCGTTAAGTAACTTGTTAGCTTATTACCGTACTAATATAATATAATTTTAATGTGTATGCACGATAACAACAACTAAAAAAACGAAGTTAAATGTCTTACATATTATAATCATAATTGTTACTGAAAGTAAATCTTGTTTTTATGGAACATTTCGATATGATTACTAAACGAAACGACTTCATTCTTAAACGTCAATGTCAGTAGTCTCAGTCGTCTAAGCCATACGTCAACGTCAAATATCAAGCGTCAAATTGGTCCAACCAACGTAAAGGCCGTGTCTGATAAATGCGGTGTTTTATTTGTGTAAAGATTTTGCTTCATTTATACAGTAAAAAGCAATGATTGGTGTCAGAATGAATACTTTTAATGATAACTCTGGTGAACCAGAGCAAGATGCGAATTCGGCTCTAACTGAGCTAGACAAAGGTGAGATAATACACCCTCTTAACTTCAAGTTTACATTTTTATGCTCATAGATATAATTAAACTTTGTTACAGGCCTGAGATCTGTAAAAGTTGGCGAACAATGCGAAGCTATCGTCCGTTTTCCACGTCTGTTTGAAAAATATCCTTTTCCAATTCTAATAAACTCGTCTTTCCTAAAACTGGCGGACACATTTCGCACCGGCAACAATTTTCTGCGTCTTTGGGTTCTACGAGTGTGTCAACAGAGTGAGAAGCATTTGGATAAGATTTTGAACGTGGATGAGTTTCTAAGACGTGTGTTCAGTGTTCTACATTCTAACGATCCTGTAGCGAGAGCATTGGCGTTAAGAACGCTTGGTGCCGTGGCTGGCATTATACCCGAACGGCAGAACGTCCATCACGCCATCCGGAGAGGCTTAGAAAGCCATGACAATGTGGAAGTGGATGCTGCTATCTATGCTACAACTAGATTTGCTGCACATTCAAAGTAAGAAATATATTTTAACACATTTTATTCATAATCATAAAATATGACAAAATGGTAAGGTATTTTACTTTTTATAGGACAACAGTAATAACTTCCTCTAAGTATTTTTCCTTCATATATTTTGTTTTAACATCGGATGGAAACCTGACTAATAATTGGAAATTTTCAGCACCTTTGCAGTAGCCATGTGTAACAAGCTATCAGACATGGTGGAGTGTGAGAGTACAGGAGCAGAGCGGAGGTCTAAGCTTGTCAGAGCCTTAAGAAGTGTGCATGGAGGAGGTAAGCACATTATAAATTAATATCTACAGGATTTTTTTATAGCTATAATTAAAAACTTAAATTTCATTCACTTGAAGGTCATTTTTGTTCCGCTTTATGATTTGAACATTAAAACATCGGAGAAATCTGTCACAGACATCAAAACCCACAGATTACTATACTTTGGTTTTGTTAATTTTTCTCAGCTGTCCGTGCCGAGGGGGTGCTGAAGCTTCTTCGATCACTACTAGAGAAGTTCCCGTCTTCTAGTTCAGTGCGAGCCGCCATCACATCCCTCACAGCTATTGCCGCTGACACTGTTGTTCATGTGCCTGATCAGGTAACACTATAATTCACTGACTTCAATACTTATGTCAACAACCTACTACATTACGGTTTTTATTGGATTTGTTGTATGGCACTAGTTTAACGCGGCGGTAATTTATTTCGATTTTGGTCAGTAAAATTGATGACATTGGCAGTAAAGTTTGGGCAGTAAAATAAATGAAAACGATCAGTAATAAATATATTTTTCGGCAGTAAAATAATTAAATGGGCAGTTAATAGTGGGCAGTTATAAAGTTGCAATTGGTCGGTAACTTGTGAGCAGCAACCTGAGGGCAGTAACTCGTAGGGTTAAAATAAAGATTTAATAGGGCAAACGAAATTTAAACCTAACCCTTACCTAACACACCTTCACATTTTAGTGTTCGTCGTCAAATAACGCGTTTTTTACTCAACTTTTTGGTATGCCATTTTATAAGTTTTACTGCCCATTTAATTGAAGTCTACACGATTATCATTATTGTATAATTGGATTATGTCACAGATGTCGTCGGAAAGCCGCTGACGCGGGTTTTCTCCTTCCGAACGAATAAAATCATACCAACCTAACCTAACCCAACCAAAGACCATTAAAAATGAGATTTTTGTCAAATTATTTTCATTATTTAAAAATATTAATTTAACTGCCCACATTAACTGCTTATAATAACTGCCCAATGTAACTGGCCAATTTGTTTTAAATTACTGCTCATGTATTACTGCCCAATTACTTATTGAACTGCTCCTTTTATGATAAAATTACCGCCACTTTGTATTTTTAGTACTGCTCATGTTTTACTGCCACACTTTTTATTTTACTGCCCAAAAAATATTTTACTGCCCAACTCATTATTTTCACTGCTCAATGTAACTGCCGGGATTTTTAAGTTACTGACCACTTTAATTAGTGCCTTGTTGTATTAATGCAAGATAGGAAATTAATTTTTTTTTTTTATTAATTTTTAAAAATGTGGTTAGTTGTTTCAAGGCTAACTTAAGGCCAGGTCATCATCAGATAACTAGTCTATAATAATTTTTTTTACATGTTATACAGTGGATTTCCGGGAATGTTCAAGTATTACATAATGGTGTTTTTGACAACCCATATAACGCGCCGTAACGTAAATGTTACGTAACGCGTTGTTCGGTTTCCTCCCCTATATGTAACTCATCATAACATTTTACAGGAACTCAAATTGCGTTACGTAATATTTGAACGACCGTATATTGCTTTCTCTAATTTCCATATTTAATCATTGCCAATTAAACCTGGTCTTCCGGCCAGTTATTATTAATAATAAATCAATCCTTTCCAGGTGGAGCTCCTGCTAACGATAGCGATGAACGACGCCCGCAGCGCAGTCCGTCGCGCGGCGCTACTAGGGCTGAAGAAGTTGGCGGAAAGCGCTGCGCTGTGGCCGCCGCACTGCATCAACGATCTCGTGCGCGTGGCTACTGATACCCAGGACCCGGATCATACCTTGCTCTGCTTACAAGTTATGCAGGTTAGATTTTTTTTTTTTTAAATATGCGAGGGAGTTTAATTTTCCTGTCTACTTTATACTAAAGCATATTTATGAAACAAAGGAAGGTTCAATTTACGTGCATAAGTTTATCGTTGATATCTACATGAATAAATGATTTTGAATTTTTAATGGGAGTAACTTGTAGAATAGGGTGTTGTCAGGACCAGTGACCGGTCCATGTCAGGACCAGGATACAACTGGAACCCAGGACCCACTTAACGGTGTTCTGGCGTAGTAACCATATTACTACAATAGCCCATAGAGCTACTACACACTATAAAAATAAATCAAAGATAATGATGAAGTACTTTTTAGTATTACTGCTTTTACTACTACTTACCTTTTACTACTAACCTCCACTAATAGTACCTTCCAAGGTCCCTACACTAGCAAATTAACAACTGACATTTAACTAACATTACCAACTACTACACTAACTAACAGGACCAATTAACCAAAACCAAAAGGGGGGACTCCCTTAGTCCTACTCGAAGTTTGTTACTATGTGCATAGGTGGCAGGGGTTGCTGGCACAGCCAGCTCGTTTGCTACCTTACAACTTTAGTGCAGGTACTATGACCAAATCTTTCTTTGTCTACTATCAGATCCTAGTCGGCTGCCCGGCTGTATGTGGGCAGTCATCCGCCCTTCGTCAGTACTGCTCGGACGCCGCCCTCAGTCTGGACCTCCGCCATGCAGCCACCGGCGCCCACGCTCTCACCACCATCGTTGTACACTGGTATTACCACCATTTACCATTGCAAACTTTTGCTATAAAAACCCTTGTCATATTAGTTGTTCAAACCAAGTATTGTCCCTCAATAATGCTATACACTCATAATTCCACACTAGGATTCCCTGTGTTGTGGGTGCCATGGACGACACAGAAACATACAAACATACACCCAGACCAAGAACAGAAATTTCAAATCAGTTAAATCCAGGACTCAGGACCCTTAGTACGATGATCCGGCGTGTAAACCATTGGCCACACGGGTCGTAAATACAGTAAAATTGTTACCACTCATTTCAACAGAACTATACCCTGCATTGCTGGTCGCAAACCTCTCTTATAATGCTCTGACTATACTCTAAGATTGGTGTATAATAAATATTGTTGCTATGCAGTTACGAAGAGAATATACCAGTAGAAGGCTCCGACCTGATGCTGGCGTTGGAGTCGTTGGTGATAGCCACGGGCATGCCCACTGCACAAAATAATATCAAGGCGTTGAGAATAGCACTACGGTGTTTGGTATGTATGATTTGACTATACATATAGGATAGCCCGTTATTAGCGAATCTTTTTACTTTTAAAGATGTATGTAAATTAGGAATTAAATTAAATAAGCTTAAATATTCACAAAAACCTCGGAAAAATAATGTTTTACTTTTAAAAAAAGACTTAGAAAAAAACGCATTATACTTCATTTTTTGAAAAAAATATTTTTACCCGACTACGGCGAAGCCAAAAGGAGGGTTATGATTTGACCGGTATGTATGTATGTATATGTGT
>LGAG01000689.1:178614-201526 GCA_001278395.1 Lerema accius | reverse complement strand
TCTTTATCTTCGAACTACAAGTCGCCGGCGGCTCCGCCCGCGTAATTTTCCCGTTTCTGGAATATTTTATTTTGCTGCGCCTCTCCTATTCATCATAGCGTGTCGTTATATAGCCTTTAAGTTTCCTCGATAAATGGACTATCTAACACTAAAAGAATTTTTCAAATCGGTCCAGTAGTTCCTGAGATTAGCGCGTTCAAACAAACAAACAAACAAACTCTTCAGATTTATATATGTACTAGTATAGATAAAGTGGAGAAATAATAATAACGTTTATAGGTCTACTTACTTGGACTCATTCTGTATAGAGTTAAGCTGTTCGAGTTTGGCCCGGTGTTCAGTTTCCACCTTCGATATCATCTGTTTGACCAGCGATATGAGGGCATTGAACTGATTTAATGTAAGCCCATTCTCAACACACAGTGGGATTAGAAACGGTAACACTTTAGTCGCCATCACTTCCTTGGTTATGCCAAGCTTTTTGTGGCTTAGCGCTAATTTGTAGATACCTGGAATATGGTTTTATATAGATATAAAAGTTTTGTCCGAATTCAATTGTTTATTTCGTCTAAGAAAGTTGACAAAAATTATATGATAGAATAAAAAAATATCGGGTCGAATTTTTACTTTACTTACATTTACGAAATTTTTGAACGTATTGTTAAATAAGATAATTGGTCAGACAAACAGGCTAATTTTTTTAGTAAGCCCAATGAAAACAAGGTGTTAAGTAACGAATAATTATTTTTTTACTCCATCATACAAATCGTAATTTTTTTAAGCACTAAGACAGACAAACGAACGGACAGGTCACCTGACGGGTAATATATCTTACCTAAAATCCCCATCAATACAGCCGGTTCCCTGGACGGTATCTGCGGCAGAAATGGTATGATCTCATCCAAAACCAACCATTTATCCAAATGCTCCAACAACTTCCCAAGACACAGCAAACAATTCACTCTCACTGATAAATAGTTGGTACCGATACACAATTTCTTTATTCTCGGCAATAGCGCATTTTTCATTGCAGGATAATCTATCAACGACGCGAATGTTGGCAACACTGACAGACAGAGCTCCTGAATTTGCTGCGCGTCTGATTCTAGAGCACGGTACAACATAGGAAGAATATCACTCTTCACCTCTTCTCCTGGAGTTAATTTCAGTAAGAGCTCCATCTTTTGCATGAAAATGAGTAAAATCTGTATGGGGTCCTGTATAAGCATCACGGGCTTTAGGACAGGCAGAATATACTTCACATATTCTTCTTTAGTCGAGTTCTCTGCTATTAACAGAACATTTGGTAACACAAATGGAACCATTGGTGGATTGACAAACTCCTTTGTCAGACACGGCAAGATACGATATATGCAAATTCTATGGGGCATCTTCTGGATGATTTGTGGAAGACCCTTGTAAAATTGAGATTTTTGTAGATTGTCCCATTGGAATAGTGAGTCCAGGTAATTTAGGGTTTTGACGCCAACATCCTCGAAGTATGGTATCTGAAATTTCATTTAATTCACATTTTAATTAAGTTGCTTAGCTATTGCACTTTGAAATAACTGTTCTTACCTAACTGCAAAAGTTGGGTATATATGTCTTTTTCTTTGGCACAATTTACAGCTTAAACAGCATGATAAATTTCAACGTAAATAAATAAAATTTACCTTTAAAAACTGATGAGGATCAGGCCTTAATTCAGGTGTCACATTCAACATTAACTTAACATACTCTCTCAAGCCTTCAGTCACACATAATAACCGCGACTGGGGCAGATTCCTTATCTCATTAGCAAACCGTTTGAATTTAGAATAGTCACTTCCAATATTACCCAGAGTTTGGTGTCCAGTACTGTGTAACGCATAAATAACCATGCCGAGAGAATAAATATCACTGGCCTGAGAATGTGAGGCTGTTAGAACGTATTCTGGTGCTAAATAGTCTAATGATGGCTGTGTTAAGGCCGGCATAGCTTGACAGTACTCGTTAAAAGGCCAAAATGTTGCAGCGCCAGGAGCACTCTGATTTGCTATACAGAAATCAAAGCCAAAAATCTTCCACGCCCCTTGCTGGTTCACGACAATGGACTCTGGGCATATATTATGATGTAGAAGCTTCACATCATTGTGTAGGAATGCTAACCCTTCTGCAATCTGCATCAACCCATATTTTATTTCCACTTCATACAACTTATAATTATGTAGGTGGTTTGGAATGGGTTGAGGCATGTTTTCGGTGTTCCCCAAGATGTTGGCAAGGCTCGCAAAAACTGGTTCGGTAGCAAATGCCAAGCTTTCTCTGCTCTCTTCCAAACTGTGTTGGACGGTCAGTATTTGTGGGTGGCGTAGCTTGGTCAGCTGAGTTATTCCTCGTTTCAGTATCTCCAGCATAATATCTCTGTCCGCCCTTGACCATCTGTCCAACTGCTTTTTCTCAAATACAAATATTGAGGCCTCTTGTTTTGTAGACTTTTTGTAACCTTTGTAAACTTTCCATAATAAGCCTAAAAAGGAATAAGTTTATATGTGTTGATATTGAGTGATTTAGAGTAAAATGATATAATTTTATCTCTTTGAAGTTCAGGTAACTTTCAGTTTGAAATGACACTATAAATACTTAGCACATTTCAATATATTTATAGAGTTAAAAGGGATCTTCCTCACTATCAACCTAAATAAGAAAAAAGAATAACTATGTATTGTTTTTTCACCTATGGTGTATAAGGTTAAATCATAATCTAACAGAATCTAATTTCACTATGAATCATTTGATTGTTAAGGATATATTATGTATTATTGATGATTCTGCAGATAAACTGTTAATGTTGTAAATATTCAATATTATTTACAACAAAATAAACACCGACGTAATACAAAGCGAAGTTAATATTATTAATTAGATATATGTATGGAGTTAATCATTCTTCATCCTTCATTCTACGTAGAATTCTAATTAGATTTCATAATATTATAAGACATGGGACTACGTAGTCTAGAAACGAAACTGACTACTAGATCATGTAGCCATAAAATACGATACCTGGACCAGCGCTCGCGATGTATTGAGTGGCTTCGAACTCTCTGGTAACAGGGTTCCCAGGCAGTACACCAGATAACTGTGACACTGTATTACTAACAGACGAGTAAAACTTGTTGAAAACCTCCATATTACTTAACCAAACTTAACTTTTTGTCATAACGAGAAACGAAATCATCACAAAAGAATTAATACAAGATACAAGAGCAAACAAGGGAGACCGTTCTATTGAGAAGACATAAATTGACACTTGACTTGACATAAAAGAATCTGACAGATGAGAAACTGACTGTAATTTATCAGTCAATGTCACACTGACTGATATTTGACGACAATGACAGTAAGCTGACTGTTAATTTAGGATTTTTATGTGTCACAAATGTCACAATCACTAACAAAGTGGAAAAGAAAAATAAACATTTTGTGTAATAAATAAAATAAGTTGATGAAATGTATCTTAATATGAATTTGTTATCTAAGTAAACGAAGTGGCGTTTCATACACTGAATAATGAACTATTCCTTGATAATTGTGTTAGCATTGCTAACGGTCGTGCGAAACACGTTATCGGAAAGTGATCCCTATTCGAAGGAACCATATCGGCCACTCGGTCCACTTGTAAAATGCAACTTTCTGCCTCTGGAATTCTTAGACTGTGACGAGCCCGTAGACCACAAAGGAAACACCACAGCCAGGGCAGCAGTTGGTCACGGTTGCGTTAAATTTGGTGGAGTGAGATATGAAGAAGTGGAAAAGACTAAAGTGCAGTGTAAGGCTTTAGAAGGAATAGAGTGTTTTGGTAGCCGCAGTTTTCTACGTGATGGCTTCCCCTGTGTGCGGTACTCGGGCCACTATTTTACCACCACCCTTATTTATAGCATTTTACTTGGTTTCCTAGGTATGGATAGATTTTGCCTCGGACAAACGGGAACTGCAGTAGGCAAGCTGTTAACTTTGGGTGGTTTAGGAATATGGTGGATTGTTGATGTAGTCCTTCTGATCACTAACAGTTTGCATCCTGAGGATGGAAGTAATTGGAATCCCTATGTCTAAGAATTGTATTGCATAAATGTTAAATTGAAATCAATTAAGAAATTATCCAATTGCTATATCATGTAAGAATATTTTATAATATAAAATTGTTAATAATAAGAGTCACTAATAAAAGTTAAATTGTTTTTAAGTTTTTTCCTTCCTTCATTCCTAGAATTTTGTCAACGATCAAAGCCTTGTAGCTAGCATTGATCCTGAGTATTGAAGGAAACTGCATGCACAGTTGGAAAGTGAATTTTAGTCGCAAAATATTCTTAAGGGTTCTATGTTCCAGTGAGTACATAAGCCATAGGTTTGGGTATTGTTAGGTGAGTCATGAGCAATGTGGTTACCACTTAAATATTTAAGTCATTTTATTCATATTTATGTGAATATTCACTTCGAAATATTTATGAAAATAGAGTAGTTACTAAAGCTTACATAAAATTTATGTATGCCATTGCATGTTGTTTGTGTAAATTAAAGTATTGATAATAGTCAAGTATAAGTAACATTGATGACAAAATTTGTCCAATACAATTAGCATTTACTAAAGGTATATGAAAAATTAAGGTTGGGAGTATCTATTTTAGGCAATTCTGGGATTAACCACATTATAGGATATAAAATATGTCACATAAATATACTACATACTGGGATTGCAGAAAATAAAAGTCATTTGGTTAATTAAAAAGTATATTTAGCTTAAGCCACAAGAGCAGACGCAGTGCTCGATTCATACTTCCAGTTGGGAGGGAGGACACTCTTTGTCTTGTAGTAGCGTGCCAACCTGTGGATTCTGGACTCAACAAGAATCAGTCTGAACTTGCTGTCCTTGTCTTTCCTATTGCGTTCCAAGTGTTTCCTCATGGCCACTGCTTTCTTGATAAGGTAGTAAAGATCCTCAGGTAGGTCGGGAGCCAATCCCATAGCCTTCATGATACGAAGGATCTTCTTGCCAGTGACAAATCTGACTTGTGCAACACCATGTGAATCTCTGAGCATAACACCTGAAATTTAAATGTTTTATTATTAAAACGTGCTATGAAAGTTTGTCAAAGAGCAATGAAATTATAACAACCAACTATTATGGAATTGAGAAGATGTATTAGAAATGCTTTAGCCATTTGATGTATACAATTTTTTTTTATTAGAAAATGATAAATAAAATGTATTATACAGACCAGCTTAATTAAATACATCTTAGGTACCGTAATACCGGACCTTTTGACTAAATGCACTTATCTGTAAGTTTGCGAGATATCATCAACCACATAACATTTGAAGGGTGAAACTATGAGCCTACCATAAAATCCTAATTATTTTTGATTTTACAAGACGTATTAATTGCTTTAAAACAATAATATAGAAGAAAACAGTTGTAATACATACCAATTTGAGAGGGGGTAAGACCCTTCTTGCCAAGTTTGAAAATCTGTTCCTTGACATCATCAGCGGTCAATTTCAACCATGTAGGGACACTGCGGCGGTATGGCAGCGCCGACTGGGAGATACCCTTACTGAAACACAAGAATCACTGCTTCAAAACCAGACCATGTGGTCCGAGACACCACTTTAGGTTAGCCCATGTAACTAAGTCAAATTTAACAACACAAACTTTATTCTGCATAATAAGACAGTTCCATTATTGTATTTAGGACGAAATAAACAACAAAATTACCCAGGTGCGTGCATACGACCCATGGTTGAGGCTTTTCACAAAATCGCCGATCTGACAACGACAACAAGGAAAGTTAAAAAGATGGTTGCCGGAAACGAAGTTTCATTCAATTCGCTATTGCTTGTCTATGGTCATTCATTATTCAGTGTTGCCAACAAAGTCTGTATAAATTAGTAAACCATTTCCGGTTATGTACAATGAAAAGTACACAAAACATTCGAAATTCGGTACCAATGTAAACGAAACCTCAATAACTAAAGGGTTAACATTAACTGTTAAACACGGAAGTCTAAAAATGACTTAAATTCGAAATTTGGTACCTAAATAAGTTTAATGATATAAATAAGTTAGTGCTTTCATGCATACTGGTATGATACCTGTCTCGTGTGGTGGGTACTTCTGAATTCTGAAAGCAATTTAAAAGTTCAATCTGTCTTATTACTGTATATATCAAGGCATTATTTTTTTTAGACCATAAAAACATTTCAAATTCATAGCTGTCATAAGTGACAGTAGAACGTCAAATTAAAAAAGATTTGTTTTGTTTGACATAATAATAACCTATTAACTTCAGTTCTGCCTGCTGCTGTGGGTTCTTACAATAACAAGATAGTAAACATGGCAGACAAATATGGAATATCAGAAACAGACTACCAAGTTGCGCTCAAGCAAGCCGAAAGGCGTACTCAGATGAGACGCGAATTCTTGAAACAGAGGACAAACCCTTGGAAAAATGCTGCAGAAGCTGGTTATGTTGTAAGTAAACTTACGTAATCTTTTATTATGAACTACAAACAAAATGCTGTAAGCGAATCTAATTAATATACCTTTATCGTATTGTTCTAGTTCGACCCATCTCATCAAAGGTTTATCGCTTTAAAAGTTACTCAATTTGAGTTTTTCAAGCCCAATCGGCAAAACGCAATATTCGCTATCCTTGCTACAATTGTACCGATGGGCACTTATGGATATTTAATTTGGAACCAGCGGGCCGACCGCGAGCAGAAGATAAGAAGTGGCGAGCTGCGATACAAGGACAGGCTGTTCAAACTTTCTTAAATCATATTTCAAATCAGTTGAAAATCATGTATAGTATAGTAAAATTAAATAATATTATTTATATGCACTTTTCTCCCCCTCTGTACCACAAATTTCAAACTGGCCGGTAACAATCTTTTGTATGCTGGTATGTAGAAAAAAACTTGTGTAATAAGTTCTGTCAATGCCTGTCATCTATTTGTTAATAATAAAATAAAATATTTTATTAAACCAAAAATGAATGAGTATGGAATGTCCGATACAGAAATAAAGATTATTTGCGCCCAAATAGAGCGACGCGCAAAATGTCGTATGGAATTTTTAAGACTTCGAACGGATCCTTGTAAAAATTCAATGGAAGCTGGTTATGTAGTAAGTTGATTTTTTTTTCTTCTATGTAAAGCACACAAGATATTTAAGTTACAAATATTAATTAATAAACTACAATTCCAGTTTGATCCAGCCCTTATGAGATTCCAAGCCATGAAGGCTACTCAATTTGATTTATTTCAACCCAATTCGAAGAACCTAATATCTGCTCTAAGCATTCTGTCACCGATGGTTATTTATGGCTACTTAGTGTACAAACAGCGTCAAAAGTTTAATCAGGATTGTCAATGTGGCAGAATCAAATACAAAGATAGATTACATAAATTGTCATAATTGCATGATTCAGTTATTTTATCTAACAATAAATGTTACTCTGCTTTACTATTCCATTAAATAGTTAAATGATATTAACAAGTTCTTTCTCATACTCCTACATAAGATTGCAATAGAATTGTGGGTAAAACCTAAATTATAATCATGAAAACCACATGCCTGACAGATAATTTAATTAAAATAGGGTATCATCATTATTCAATTTACAGTAGGGGTTTTCTTTGTAGTAGGATATAATTGACAAAAACAAGTAAAACAGTATCAATTGTATGTATTAATCATTAAGATAAAGCCTAAACAATAATAGCTATAACATAATAATACACAGTATTTAATTAAACATAGGTCTTAGCGGTCATCCAAAGATTTGTCTCTGGTGATGACAGAATCTTCAAATTTCACCATGTAAGTTGTACCCTTGTGCCAATGAGCCGTTACCTTCGCAGGCTGAAACAAGAATTTTTTAAATTTATTACTGTAGTTATCAGAGACAAAAAAATACAAGACCGGGACATTGTTCTGCCTTATAGCTTGGTTAATCTTTTATTTTTCCATATCATGTACTCCTGACTTTAAATTTTACGATGGTGAGAACTATAATAGTTAGGCTATAATTTTGGTGAAACTCTGATGACTGATCCATAGATCAATTTCATAGAAAGGTTTCATAAAACCTTTACTTTCCATGGAATCCAGTTTAAAGAATCCCTACATATACCCATGTAATGTAATGATTGTACAGTACAATGCTCTGATTCTGATAATTTTTATCTTTATTTATGAATCATACAATAATAATTTTTGTTCTATTATAATTACAGTATAGAATTACAGTGGAAAAACTTACAAATCCACTTTTAGTAAGAACAGCCTCTATAATGCCAGCATTAAAAGTGGCACAGTTCAATGATCCCTTGTCTTTGGGTACACTGATAAATTTGTTGACCTGGAATGAACATTAGAAATTATGATTAATATTTATGATTTCATTAATTGTATTTGTTAGCTTTCTTTAGTTACCAAAATTATTTTCCGTAATTGCTACAATGCTTGAGTATTAATTAAATGGACCTTTCAAATCACTTGCAACATAAGGTTGTAATCATAAGGATTATTTTTTAACATTTTTAAATGTTACAAATAACACAAGATATGAATGGACTTACTAGAGCATCTTTTTCAATAATGTAATAAGTTCTCTCATCATCATTGGCATGCTCCAACTTGTCAGCTTCTTTGCCAAACAGTACCTGGAAATAAGATAAATGATAATTATAACATAATTCATAACAAAATCTAAGTATTACATAGAATCTGGCTACATAACTCTCCTTTATATATCACAGTTAAGAATCATTGTCATAGAAGTTTGGCTTCTCCTCGAAATAAAGATACTCTTGAAAAATTTGAAAGAAATAAAGAAAATATTTATTTCAATGCTAGAACACAAGCAGTACAAAATTAAAATACATCTGGAAAAATAAATAAATAAATATAATAACAAAAAGTAATACTACATTTTTTACAATAATAGGTAAAAAAAGTTTACTACGGGTTATTGTCTGTATTGCAAACTAATTATCACTTGCTTCATTGAAGGAAAAGTTCTCAAAGGCAATCCATAGTCAGCCAAGAAACACCATGGCCTGTACCACCCACATTGTGAGAGGAGACATGAGTTAGCAACAAGAAAGTTATAGGTTGTACAGATGAATACAATGATTACCTTCCATAAGGTTGATTTAACAAATAGGAGCATGTTTAGTAGCTTTATTTCACGCTTGCTGTTCCTCTCTCTGATGAAATATAAATCCAGCAGTCGAGTGCCTACATCATGGCCAATATCTGAAAGTCTATAGAATGTCACATTGTTAGTATATTAACAAGAAATTCCAGTGATGGATAATTTTGTAGACCTCAAAGGGGACCTCTTTTGTAAGGGGTGGATGGTATTGTTAATTTTTTTGTTGGTAAGACATTATTGGTGATGCCTCAGATGTTGCCTATACGACACTGAATATATATACCATGTTGTGGCTCTTTCGTAGGATATTTTAATAAAATAAATAACAGCTCTCGCAGGCAGGCATTGGGGGGCGGTAATGAAACGGCAGCGAAGGCAATAAACTTACTTGTTTTGAAGTTCAGTCAACGAATGCGATCGGTTCTGGCAATATTGAACTATTTCAGAAAATAAAAGGGTATAAAATGCCAAAGAAATTTCACCCTTTCCCTTAGGGAGTGGTTTATCCAATATAGAAGTCTTTGATCGACTAGACGACATTATTGTAGACATGTGGCTAGGCTCGATTCGCAGTACACTGGTAGTGCTAACGTTTATTATTGTTTTATTAATTACTAAGTCAGCATTTTGCTGTATATTTTTCTTGATACAACTTAATTAAACTTTCTGAATTCCTTTTGATATTCACGTAAAATAACAAACGACAAAACAAGTTATTGATTGACTTGACATTGACAATTACTAATTGTGTCATCGTTGATTGAATTTTGACAGTGAAATCAATAGATAATATAACCAAATAGATAATGTAAACCTGTAATAAACAGATAATACCACTATAATATATTTCGATCAAAATCATAGACTATTCTAGCTGAGTGATACGCATATTTACTTTGGTCTATGGTGATACGGATGATTAACATTTGACAGATGTCAGATATTGTCTCGTTTGTCATATAAAATGTCAGTCACTCCAATTTCATGATTTCATTAATTTATACGCAAAATTTAGACTGGCCTTTGTTGTTACAAATTATATGTTATAAAAATGGTTGACCCAATATTCGATTATCAGTTTAGGCTGATCTTGATTGGTGATAGTACGGTCGGGAAGAGTTCGTTGTTGAAATATTTTACGGAAGGCAAGTTTGCGGAGGTGAGTTCCTCTCCATTGTTTTTGTTTTTAATTTGGTTGGTGTGGAACATTGAGTAAATTACGCGTTAAATTTTAGCTCTCAGACCCAACGGTGGGCGTAGATTTCTTCGCAAGGATTATTGAAGTTCAAGATGGGACTCGCATCAAATTGCAGCTCTGGGACACAGCAGGGCAGGAGAGGTTTAGGTCCATTACGAAATCATACTACAGGAACTCTGTTGGTGCGCTGCTCGTCTATGACGTGTGTAACAGATCGAGTTTTGAGCATATACCCTTGTGGATGATGGAAGCTAAGAGACATATAGAGCCACATAGACCAGTTTTCGCCCTGGTCGGCTGCAAAGTGGATTTAGTGGGCACAGACAATAAAAACGGTGCTAGAAGAGAAATATCATGTGAGGAAGCCAGAATGTTTGCAGAAGAGAATGGTAATGTCTATTTTAATAGTATCTGTGTGTCATAATTATTAACATACTTGTGGACAAGTCATGCTTTACTTGCTGTCATATTATGTTACTTGGTTCACTCATGCATTATGAAATCTTATACATATATGAAAACTGATCTAACTATACAGTGAATTAGATACTGCAGTAAATGATTAAAATGGGTTTCATGCCCTTTTACTTTATCATGATATTATGTAATCACAAATAACTTATTAATCATATGCCTGCATGACTTCCTTTTTCTGTACGAAATATTAAAAGTGTTATTAAGGGCTTTAGTTAATTTCTTGATGCATAAAAAGCACTTGAAATAAAATGCGACTTTCAATTTGTAACTAACTTTTTAAGGAGACCAAATTAAATTGATAAACTAATACATTCAATCATATATTTCATGTAAAGCTTTTTTGATGTTTAGGTAGTAAAATAAGTTATTTGACATGAAATTTTTATTTTAGGTCTTCATCATGTCGAGACGTCTGCTAAAACAGGACAAAATGTAGAAGAAGCATTTGTCCTTGTCGCTCAAGAGGTTTACAACCGTATACAGACTGGTGAATACAAAGTGG
Organism: Lerema accius; assembly: GCA_001278395.1. Lineage (NCBI taxonomy): Eukaryota > Metazoa > Arthropoda > Insecta > Lepidoptera > Hesperiidae > Lerema > Lerema accius. Next base: position 190,149 of record LGAG01000689.1, on the reverse strand, counting down.
AGGACGGTTGGGACGGCATTAAAACAGGCTTTAACAGGCCAAATGGCATGGATTTCAATCTTCTCGAAGCCGAAACCGTTCAGTCCACCTGCTGCTAGATTAATATATTTTGCTGTACATACATGTTAGATTAGTTACTGTAATGTAACATAAGCATAATATTATGTATAATGTCTCAGTAAGATTGGTCAGGAATGCGGTGGTAGACACAGTGGATTGCCTTAAGTGCATAACAATATATTTATATAATGATTATGACATAGGTTGGTGTTAATAGATATGATACAATTTCTTAGTGTAATTATACTGTATTGACTATTTTTTCGTTTCTTCCAGAATTGCCATGAGTAAATGTTTATTTTTTTCAGACTGATTACTAGTCTGTTGTTTGAATTTGGTAAGTAAATTTTTTTTTCCTAACTTCCTTGTGTATTTGGAAATGATGAAATATGATTTATGAATTCAAATTGTTATTATTATTATGAAGTGGAATAATTAATTTAAAATTGATTATAGTTTTGCACTTATTTTTTTCATTAGTACTTTTGTGTTTTGTAATATGTACCTTAGTAATATACACCTTTCGTTCAAAGCTGAATGGCTTACAAGTTGCTATATAGGGTAACAAAAGAGATGGCTGTAGCTTGGCTGTAGATTTATACATACTTGTATTGCACTCCCATTATCACCATTTTTTGAAGCTGTATTGATACAAAATGGTTTAATATGGTAAGCAACCATATTAAAACTACAGTTTAACTTACATTTCAGTAAGAAACTAGAGAGAATTACATAACGATACAGCTCTAACAGATGAGAGAGAGATATATATATTGTAGTGGAACTGATGCAATGCAAGTATGATAGCAACAGGCATATGTATCTTTGTCATTAAGCAGTCATTTAAGTCAGATTTATAATTCAATTTAAATTCGTGACTTAGTGATTGTATGTTAATATATTATAAAGACTTGAATTGAATCATATTTCAACATCTTTTAGTACACATTGTTTAAAGGTACTATTAAGTCAGTCAATCAATTGTCGACTGAAGTGACGATCAATTGATTATCAGTTGACAATCGACAGACTGGTGTGGTAGCACCTTAACTGTTTTTGTCAACACACAAGCAATATTCGAGTAGATTTTAATACAATTCTACAATTCACAGCCCAAAAGGCCTTAACATAGTGATCACAATGTTTTTTAATTATAATTATTGTGTTTCTTAAAACCAACTTGACTTTATAAGCTTTGCTGTAAATCTGGGATATGGGATTTTTCTTCCTATGTTTTGATGTTTTATTTTGTATAAGAAAGAGTACTGGGGTAGGTACAGGGAAGATAAATTGAAAGTACCTAAATATTAGATATAGTTAGATATTGGGACTATGTGTATGCAGCTATCCAACTCAAACATTAATTATTTTCTTCTTGGTTGCAGACAATTCGCTTTCATTGTACATTTTATAAAAATAATTTTTCAGAAACACAATAATATATAATCTTTGTGTAGTTTATAGTTATAGTTTTTCGTGTAAACCAAAGAATTGGTTTCGACGCAGTAGTTTCACCGATTACTATAGAATTTTAACATTTAGTGAAATACAAAAAAATATATTAATTAACATTTTTACAACCTACATTGTGTTGTAGTTTTAAAAAGTTTTGTACCTGCAGTACCATTTATATTGTTACGCATATTTTATAAGTATAACCAAAATAATTAATTAATAATTTGGATATTATATTTATAGGATTTCGTCCTACTTACGGTTGGAGGGAAAAAAATAACGAAAACTTTGTTAAGGATCTGTTTGATAGAACGAGAAAAATATGTTAAAATTGATACGTGTTTAAAAGTCTTTTTCGATATCAAAATGTAGCCTCTTCAATAGATGTAAACTGTTGATTACTTATTTAAAAAAATGTGCCAATATGCAAGATTCGCGGAAATGTACCTTAAAATTAAAATACCCAGGTCAGGGTTACTTAAATGGGATTTTTAACCACTAAAATCACCTTGATAAATCTGGTGCAATTAGGGAGGTTTCGGAATATGAATGCAAACTAGTAAATAAATTATTTTCAAAGAAATATCTAAAATAACGCGAAAAAACTTTTTTAAACACAGGTCAATATTTAACTTCATGCAAAAGTTCGAAGGTCATTCGTACAATATGTCACGGTTATAATAATTCATACATTATTTATTTATATTATAATGTAAATAGTCGGAAATACGTGAATTTAGAACATATTGCAATATGTCGTATGTTTTGCACTTAGCAAATAAAAATTTGGCCGTCCAATTGAACGGGACAAGAAATGTAATTAGACTCGTGGAATTAAAACTTTTGGTTTTTGTATGAAAAAGGGCAGAAATTCCCTCTTATTGCGTGTTGGCTGTTAGTATTTTAGGAACTACGCAATCTGTGTAAAGCCAATAAAAAAATTGGGGAAAAAATTGTGTCCGACGATTGTATCGCAATTATCGTGATCGTGACGCAATAATTTTAATGCCAATTTTTGCAGTCACTTATTATTATTATCCTGATGTTTTAAAAAGATATTCATGTCAATTATGCTGACCTCTATTGTACAGAGTTAATCATTTGACAACATGTTTTTTATGTGCTAAGGTTTTTTTTTTGAGACGCGATAAGAGAGAATTTCCGGGTGACCTTGTGCTCATTACTTCGTCGAGGTTTTAGAAACGATTGTCAAGTTTTAAATCTTCTGTGTACCTCCTACGCGTTTAACGCGTGACACCAACCGCCTGCAATAACATGGATATTAAAATGTGTGTAAAATAGGTCTTGTAAACGGATCAGGGTCTGAAATAACTTGGGTTTTATTTACGTTAACCGCAGTTATAAAAATGGCTGCAGTTACGTGATCATGCCGATGTGCATTTTACTGAGCAGCTAATAAATAATTAATTTTATTTAACATTTGAATAATTCAGTAATATTATCAGTCTCACATACCCACATTACTTGTGTCATGATTAATTTTTCCATCAATGGAAGACTGTCTTTTGTACTATTTGCTATTTTCTCAACATCTGTCTGTATCGCGGTTGTGTCGTATCGCTCCATCATCGTAACGATTTGTTTATTACATTGTTAAATGATTATTCTTGTCTAGCTATTTCCATTGTTACAGTGTGTAGCTACGTAATGAAAATATTTTAAATAATATACAAGCTACAACTCTTTCGTCATTTTTCAAAGCCAGCTTTAGTTGCAACAATGTCAACAACTGCAGCGTTTACAGTGTTTTTATTTCCTAAACAAGTATTTTAGAATTTTAATTGTTTCATTAATTTTCCGCACAAATCTTATTTTTTTGTAGTTACTAATGTGTAGAAGAATTCAGTAAGAATTAATAACCTCTAATTCCCATGATTATCTTAGCTTTTCTTACTTTTTTTAGCGAAATCACACTTTGAGATTTATGTCCCTTGATTTTCACCGTTACATTGTATATGCTTGGCAATCGTTTTTTCTAAATACAATCTATATTACATTATAATTAATGAATACTTACAATTTCTTACAATATTTATGTCACGATTTTGTTTAGTCATACGTACCTTGTAATGCTGTTATTATATGCTTTTACGAAGTAAAGTTTTTGTTAATCATTGTCGTTTTATTTAAGGCGCATCTAGAACATTGCGATCTCGACCTGGTGATCTTTTACTTATCTGAAACGCTGGATCAAATTCCAAACAACGAGTAGGTAATAAAAGATTTAATTAAGCAGGAATAGTAATTTAAACTAGTAACGCCGGGTCTGGATGGTTGGAAATATTTTTAAAGTAAGGCTTAGGTATTTAAAATACCAGCACGTAAAGATAGTTAATTTTATTTTGAACTACTAATTTATAATTTGGATAAGATCTTGAATTGAAACAGGCTTTAGTGGGCGACCCAAGTGTCGAAAGTTTGAATGTCGCAAACATAGAATAATATTCTAAGGTCGCAAAGACCTAACGTGACTTAATAACTACCATCTTCTAGAGTTAGAAATGGAAACCAACGGCTTATAGGCCTTCACGTACCAAAGGATACGTGCGTAGCACAAAAGTGTTTATGAATATTTTTGTGCTTTAATTAGGGCCGTAAGATCAAAGCAGGTTTAAACAACGGTTTTTGTAATCTAAGTTCAAGTTCAATCTATGGTTTAAACTGTGGCCGTAAGATCAAGTGCCAAAATACCAAAGATCAATTAAACTTCGATTAATCTTTCAAACATGGCAATAATCTTTACTTAAATTGAAAATAATGACATAAGTGACATTATAAGAATAGTTTCACGTTGACATTGACAAATCAAATGAAAGAAATCACACCACAAATGTAGGTTCAGGGTAAGTGAGCAGCAGTAGCCATCTTGAATTGAGAAAATGACAAGTCAAAAGAAAGTTTAATCCCTACGTGATGGTTTAAACCAACCGGCGAGAGAGTTTAAACAAATCGATAGTTTAAACTGGACTTGGTCGATTATCTACCGTTGATCTTAAGAAGTAATCTGCAATAGTCGATTAAACTCTGAAGGGTAGTTTAAACTACTATTGATCTTACGGCCCTTAGTAATCTATATCTGTAGTTTATGGTAGCGTCATGTGCTTAACTTATTTGATAATCTGTTGGTCGTGCGTGCATGTGATTGGTTAGTTCGATGTCAAGTTATTGCTGGGTGTCAACTGTCAATATCATTTACGCCGAATGTCAATTTGACAAGTTGGGTTGGCCAGCTTGCTTGCGCTTGCAGCTTGGAGCCAGAGCCAGAGGTTCAATCAATTTGGCGTTTTTAGTTAGACAATTATAATTTTTAACGTTACATTGTCTTTAATGAAAGTCACGTAATTTTGCTGTTATTGTGCTAAATATACCATTGTTTATCTCTTAGTTCTGTAGTAGAAATTTTGTCCTTTGTATAAGCAGTAGATACGATGTTGTTTTAGATAAAATGTACGACTGTTTAGCGCCAATGCTACGCAAAGCTTTTCTCTGATTTCCCGTGAAATACCAAAAAGTAACGCCGGTATCACTCAAAACTGTTAAAAGTGGTATGAGAGTGTGGGGCGTATATGATTTAGTCACCGCGATAAAGTGTTTTTATATTTGGTAAGGTTAGTTTAGGGAGATTCATTGAAGATTTATGTTTCTGCAATCACAGTTTAATAAAAATGAGTTACAGCCAAGGCGTCGCTAAAAGTAAGGAATACGATGAAAGTAAAACTAAGTTAACACCAGTTGGTATGTTTTATTATTGAATTTTAAGAGTTGTTTTATTTGTTTTTGAGGTTAGGTGTTTATACAACTTTAATGTTTGTTTTAGCGATGGTTGCTCCAGAGTTGAAACAGAGCTCTGAGACGAACACAGAAATTACGAAAACTTGCGCGGTTTTGGGATGTGAGGAATCGAAAAATTTAAATTCATCATTCTCTTTTTATAGGTAAGCTATAGAAATATTAGATGTTACATATCTATTCATCCAAGTAGAAGAATGCATTGTCTACTAAGATATTTTCCTCAGCTACTAATAAAATGAATAATAAATTTAATTGTATATTACATGTCATAAATTTTTTAAAGCTTAACTTTTTCAAGTGACCTATAATACCAAAAACAAAAAAGGTTTTGGTAAGTATACACACTTAGTATTTATTTTAACCATTCCAGGTTCCCAGAAGACCCGAGTTTGAGGCAAATATGGACAGATCTAACTGGCAGGAATAACTGGACTCCCACTGATTACTCTTACATCTGTAACAACCACTTCTCTATCGACTGCTTTGAGTGTGATGAAAGTAATACTGTTGTACTCGTAGACAAGGCAGTCCCATCTCTTAAACTACCTGGACATGTGCTGGAGGTAATTTGGATGTTTTTAGAAGTATGAGTCTTGTAATAATATATTCCCATGGTCGGCAAAGTGGGTATCTGGAGCCACATGTGGCTATGTGGTTTCTTAAGTATGACCCTAATACTAATTCTGCAGTATGCGCAATCGTATTTTTATTATAAAAAATATATGAAATTTAGTTTCATTGAGTGTACTACTTATTTAGTGAAATAGAAGTTTACTAAATAAGCAGATTTGGGTCCCAATTATTGTTTTATTGTTGTAATGTTCATATTTGGATAGCATTTTGCCACACGTCAATAATTATAAAAATATTATTGGAGTTAAAAGATTTTACGACGTCTTTTTGTAATGCCGTAAAATGTGCAGTCAATCGCGTGCTACAATACTAGTTATATAGGTTTTACACTGTATTTAGTATAGACTAAAATTTTACTTACTTTTGGCTCTTAGGTGGAATATATTGAGGATGAATCGGAAAATTATACGGAGGAAGAAGAACATATAGATGAATACATGGATTACGATGATAATACAGACGATGATCACACAGCAACTAACGGTAGACAATCGCCAAAAGACACCAAAGCCGAAATAATCGTACCTAAAAAGGAACCCTTACAAGTAGACAATGTAGAATTACTAAAGCTTTTCACAAATGTACAAAAAATGCAAAGACAAGCGGTCTACTTGCGGCAGAAACTTAAAAGAAATATGAAGGTATACAACCGCCAAAATAGGCTTTTAGGTCGTCTAAAAGAAACACTAGAAACTAAGACTAATCTATTGAGTCAGAGAAAGAAAAAGAAGGCTCGAATTCTGCTTTCGTTGCAAGATAAGATGAAGGAAGATACGAATGGTTTGGTGCTAGCGATGCCGACTCGACACACTGATGATTTGAAGAACTTTGCTCTCAGCATTTATAGGTACTCGCCACAAGCTTACATTTATGTTAGAAATAATTTAAGAACATTATTGCCCAGTACAGAGATTTTAGACTCGTGGTTGAATGCGGGATATGAGCCCAAAAACGTGTTGTCCGGTAACAATCTAATTAAAGTGGTCTCGGAGTTGACAGACTCAGAATTATCATGTAAAGTGACTTTACGGTAGTATGCAATAAGTGTAAATTATGGAATTCATATTTTGTGAATAAATTCGAAATATTTTTTATGATCGTCTGTTTTTTTCATTTAGTTCAATCTCTTGTAGTTCTTTATTTAGGCCCCTTTATTAGACACGGTGGTTTGAAAAACCAGATTTTTCTTATTTAACTTAATATTGCCTCTAGTGGTCGTACTCCGAACTAAAATGATACGCCTGGTATCATTTTGAAATACATAGTATTTCGTGAAGCTTCCAATATTTTATTTGATGCAACATTTAAGCCTTTCAAAGTATGTCATGTTCTATAACCATCGATTAATTTCTAGTTCAATGATAATCTTCAGTCTTCAGTTACGTTTACATAATTTATAGTCAGTCGATTCTATAATTACAACCCCTGTTTATTCATAATGCAGGGCGTATCTCTGCTTAGGACATGAGAATTTTCTGCACGTGTAACTTATGAGCTTGTTTAGAATTAGATACTCTTGTGTAGTTATTTTAAGCATCATGAAAGCCTGTAAAGCCGGTGCTACACGCTTACACGCCATCTACGAGAGTACTGAATGAACCTATCCTTACTTCGCGATCATCCAAAGGTACCTGCACACCTACGTCTTCAAATTATTACGTCATTCCTAAGTTAAGCGGCAGATGGAGCTACAAAAAACGCGCGCATGCTAGAAAGAGACGGCGCGGCGTACGTCGCGTGAATAGACCGACCAACCAAGCAAACGATTCCGCTTTAGTTAGTACCGTGATTCCTTCATAGTGAACGGCACGATGTGGTAACCGGGCGGACGGGTTTACGTCGCGTAAACGAAAATAATTCCCCATCTGTTCGAGTATTGTGGAAGTTTTTTTATTGTTTTGCCAAAAATGTGTATGTTCTACTCCGCGCCATATGCTGAAGCTGCGTAAAGTTACGTTTTTCCATTTGTTGTGTTCGCGAGTGGTTAGTGGTTTTTGTTTTAGTATCCGTGTATTGTGAATGGATTTATTGTAACCCGATTATGAAGGTGTGCGCTTCGTAAAAGGTATGTTGATGCTGTATTGCTTGTAGCTCGATTCTATTATTTTATTCACCTTGCGCAAATTAAAATCTTAGATTTCTTCTACAAATAAGGTGAATTGAAACTACGACGCGAACTCAGCCAGTCACTACTAACTGGACTTTCGCAATCACTATTCCTTAAGCGTGAGTTGCATTCCTTAAAAGTAAACCGAAGTGCCATACAGCGCTACATTCGATCACTATTCGTAAGCGTGTACATTTTTTAACGTCTTCATAAACAATTATATGTCTAGTAATCGTCAATTAAAGATTCTAATCACGCGCTCCTATCATTTCTCTCGACATAAAGGGCGCGAGAATAAATTTCTACTGATTGCTTACCAGTCGTAAAAGTTATGATTTCTTTTGTTCAGCTGTGACTAATTATCGCAATATAAACTTTAATTTATACGATGGATGCCCATTTGTAGCGTTCTGTTTGTATTTGGTATATCACAATTTTATTGCGTTCTTACTTTAGTAAGGTAAGGTAAGTTGATAAGTAGGTTTATATACACTGGTACTCTCAAACCTTTACCTAAATACCTAACAATATGTAAGAAGATCGCAGGACTATATGGAGAAACTGATGCTGCCTTCCAATATTGAGGGGCCTCAGTTAAAAAATACGATTAGGTCAGATATCCGAACACCTCGAGATACTAGCCAGCAATGCACTGATCACCAAAAATCAAGATAATTGATTGAAAATTGGTAAATGTTAAAATCACGTTCCTCAATAATGAGGCATGACAGAAGATAGAGACTTATCTAATTCATTATGAAGTAAAGACATCTGGACGGCGAGACGCACAAATGTATCAATCCTCTCACAACTCAAAATAAAAGAGCGTCTCTCAACAACGTGTTACCAACGGGTACTGAAATACTTTGGTCACATCATGAGACGGGGGGATAACAGTCTTGAAAAGCCGATCATTGTTTGGAACACTGAAGGAAAAAGACCCAGAGGCCGCTCACCAACTAGATGGTCTGACCAGATCACAGATGCGGAAACACCAAAGTTTTATACAGTCGCAAATATTGCGGCAGACAGAAGCCGATGGAAACAATTCGTCCGCTGCAAAATCACAACCCTCCATAACCGCGATCTTCAGCAATGAAGGGCCGACCGGAGAGAGAGAGATGAAGTAAAGAAAAAAGTTAATAGGTCAACGGATTATTTGATTCAGGAGAGGCGAAATCCAGTCGGCATTTTAGCCTTTACAAATCTTTCAGTAAAAAGATTAATCTTCGAAATCTTTAGATACCTACTTGTAAAACAGTAACCCTATTCTGACGAAGCTTTTATTTAGAACTGTGTTTATTTTATTGATTTCTTATCAAGCGTAATAAAACCCTTGTTGAATATCAACGCTCTTACGTAGGTAGATGGATAGCTACCTTTTATTGTCAGGACAAATTCACGAAGGTTCGAACTTTTCCAAACCGATTTTAGTACCTATTTTAACAGCAAACAAGCTGAAATCTCCTGGAATCTCATACGGCCAGGGTAACGCATTGAAATCTGTAACAAATTCTTAATATCAGACATGGTTATAACGAGCTGCAAAGAATGTAAGCGTCGCTATCAATCAAACTCCTTTTAATCGTAAACTTATATGAAACGAAATATTTAGTCCTGACCATCGACATCCAATCCATTTATACTATTTTATATATCGTATACATCCAATCTGTTACCTTCCAAATCTGTGGTCTCATCTTAATACAATATAAGTCGTAATTATATTTTCATGTCTCTTAAATGACAAACACTAAAACAGAAATGTTTCTTCTAAATCTAATATTGTCCCAAGTTCGTCCGCCCGATCCCCTTTATTATGTGTATCTAAAGTTTTACAGACGTCCAAGGGTATTAGACGATATACGGTTTTATTTATACAGCTGAAAATCTAATTTACTCGTATATCGTCTCCATAGAACTTCGCGGCTATAGAAAAGTATTTATGTTGAGAATAACATTGTAGAAATACCGGTTGTGTTTTGTTTTGGATTTCGTAGATTAATGCTTCATTAGTTTATGTAAGGTGGTGTATGTTCACGTAAGTTACTACATAATATCTTATATTCTGTTATCTACTTAGCTTAGTGGTCTGCCAACAAATTAAGAATAATAGAATATAATCTACAGATATTATGGTTCTACATAACAAATTTTTATTTGAAAAATCCATACCTGGTACAGATCTTTTAGCAAAGATAGATCTCATATTCCAAAGCATGCGCGATACAGGGAATTGTAGTTTGGTGAAGGGGTAGGCATTTTTATTTTTATTTTTGAACTTGGGTATTTATGACATACATGCTTTTTTCTATGGTTTTAAGAGCTGACAGTGCCACAAACCCTTGCCGCCCATGAACATCGTAGCAATCTTCGAGTAGGACTAAGGGGGGACTGTTAGTTAGCATCTCAATATTGGCAACATTGTCAACTCTATAAACTCCGTGTCTATGGTTGTATCATAGTATTGTCTTTGTCGCGCCGACGCCAAGCCCGCCAACGTCCATAGTAATAAAATTGTTCTGACATATTGGATTTTGAGCGCTTAACAAATCAAAAGACGCCGTCTTACAATTTCGAGAATATTTCTTGTGATTACTGAGCATTATGTTACTATACTATTATTAATATACTATTGTTAATGTTACCTATATCTTACTACGCATAATTACGCGTTACTTTTTTTTGAACTTACTATCTTATTTTTTAGTTTGTAAATTGTAGCGTACCTTTGTATCCATTATCAATTTCATGAATAAAAGTATATTGTTTATCGACTGCTCCGTAGTTATTACTGACCCAGTCTGCTAAGAAGATCCAGGTTGCATTTTCGGCCTAGGTAGGAACTCTTACGACACGTTAAACGTTTGGTAGTAAGTTTGTACTTGTATATGTGGCCTCCATGCCATGTAGTTTTTAACCAATCCCGCTAGAAGGAAAGTAGTATTTTTAAATGTATGTATGTCCATTTATTTGGCATGCTCTACAACCTAAACGGCTTGACGAATTCCAGCTCAATGAGGGCTCATTAGACTCATCTCCATTGCGGGCTATAGCCTCCAGTGTTTACCATTTTTGTTTCTAATAAAATTAGATACTGGTCCTTTCTGAAAGCAGAATGAAGACACTGTTATTAATATTGAACGGATGTTGATGGAGCGGCATGCGGAGTGCCACGCTGTTGCGTGACGACCGCTTCATTGAGAGGATCAATTGGTCGGAGCTGACCCACAATTACATCATTGTTCAAATCTAATTAATCTACAGCAGGAGCAATGGCCGACGGCTTCAGTCGCCGCCGCGACGCTGCTCGGCTCATGCTGTGATACAATGAATCATGCGCTGATCATACATGATGATAATTATTGTTTTGTTTGTTTATACACTGAATACTATAAACTATGCTGTAAAGTAAATACTATGAGTATGAAACCGATAAACAGATCAATCAGTGGATATTATTCTTT
>LGAG01000689.1:155151-167748 GCA_001278395.1 Lerema accius | reverse complement strand
TTCAGTTACATAAGTACCAAAAACTGGTTGTTAGAGAGAGTTTTATAATTACTTTTTTGTGGATACTACAGACCTAATTAGTCTGATTCGCCGTCTGAACTCTGAAAGTACAGTACGACCATCGAACTAATAAAGTATATCATATATAAGTACGACTTTATTATAACCGAGAGTGGTAAGTTTGATAAAACTGGGAGCAGCTTATAAACTGAACAAGGGCCATCGACATAATCTCACCCACATTGCATCGTAGCAACAGTTATGCAATAAAAGAGAATAAGCGCTCGTCATAATTCTATTTGCTATGAAATGGTACTTGCTTATTTCGTCTTAGAATGCTGTTAGATTAAATTCTCTCTTGAAATTTTACTTACATCAAATTAAATTGATTTTGAATCAAACGAGTGGAATTTAGGGGTGTGTATTTGTCCGTAGGTAGGTACATAAGCAAGAACTTTTCTTTTACCCGAAAAGAGGGTATTGTTTTTAGAGTTATAGAGAGAGAATATATTTCCATTGAGACAAGGTTGCATCTTGTCTCCCGCACTCTTTAACATATATGGAGAGTACATAATTCGGAAGACCATCGAAAACTGGAAGAAAGGTTTCCCTATAGGTGGTAAGAGACTATCAAATCTCAGATATGCCGACGACACCATTCTTCTTGCAACACCCATGGAAGATATGAGTGAGTTGTTCCAAAGACTAGAGTTAGAAAGTGGAAATATCGGTCTCGCAGTAAATAGAGCAAAAACCAAGGTCATGATAGTAGATCGAGCCGGAAAACTGACAAATGTCACCCTTAACATCCCAGGCATTGACATCGTCGATCGCTACACGTACCTTGGCGCCCAAGTTTGCAATAACGGCAGCTGTGTCCCTGAGATAAGAAGACGAATAGGGATGGCAAAAGATGCTATGACCCGTCTTAACAACATCTGGAAGAAAAGAGGAATCGGTATCAGAACCAAAATCAGATTGGTACGAACCCTAGTCTTCCCTATTTTCTTGTATGGAGTGGAAACGTGGACAATCCTAGCCCGAGAAAGACAAAGGATCGATGCATTTGAGATGTGGTGCTGGAGACGAATGCTGAGAACACCCTGGACTGCAAAACGTACCAATGCATCGATTCTGACCCAGCTCCGAATAAAAAATAGATTGTCTACCATATGTCAGCAACGCATTCTGTCATACTTTGGCCACACGATGCGCAGAGGTGACCATAATCTAGAAAAGCTGATTGTGGTTGGGAACACCGAAGGCAGAAGATCGCGCGGTCGGTCACCAACAAGGTGGACCGATCAAATAAAGACCACGACCACCACCAACTTCTATACGGTCGTAAGAGACGCGCTGGACAGGGACCGGTGGAGGCAAATCATCCGCTCCAGATGCAACCCTGATGCTGACCACGATCCTCAGACATGAGGGACCGACTACAGAGAGAGATATTTCCATTGTTTGTTACGTTATACAGTCCAAACTTCTTGGCGTATTTCAACATAACAATACGAGAATAGAATTAATTAATTCAGAGTCATAACTTACTTGCAAGACTCGCAAGTGCAGTGACGAAATGGAATACTGCTGTTTACAGTAAATAAAATATCAAGCATTACGACTACTTCCTCACTTATTCTGACTGCACCTTTACGCTTTTACAAGAAAATATCTGCGCGACGCTGACTCAAGTCGTCGGTGAAATTGCTTTAAGTCAAAGACACGACTAACACAACCGAATATTATATTAAGTTTTGAGTCTGAGAATAGTCCTTTAAAGTCGCCGAGTGCAGCTTTGCAATTCAAATTGCGTCGGGTTTCATTCTCTATTGCAACTAGATCGGGTTCATCGCGTGCCTTAGTTATATTAATAACTGGTAAAGCTAAAGAAAGGACAGTTTTCAGAAAAATAAAATTATCATCAAGCTTCAGATATGGAGATATTTCAAAAGGAAAGTGCTAACCGCGAATGACGGTAGCGACGGTTTTGAAGTTAAAGATTGCTCCAAACTATGTTACGTAAATATGGCGCTGACAAGAAACATATTTTGTACAATCGTTGAGCGAAAAGCTGTACAATATTAGTGAACTATATTGAACATCAGTCTGTGTTAGCTCACCATTCGTAAGCCCGTGTCGCATGCTAGATGTATCGGTAATTAGTAGTAGGTAATTAGAAAGATGAAAAGCCCTGTAGCTAAAAATTTTTGGAGCTATATTTATTTACCTCCATTCACTTGAAGAACAGCAGTTTTTCTGGCGCAGTTAAGTAAAAAATGTCTTACTGTTGGTTTGGTAATGTTAAAAGTAACTAATCCTAGTAACTGGTAGTGTAGAATAACAATTCAGACGTTACAATGAGATTCAGAGTAAGAAAAAAAAATCACTTCATAAATTTTTATCTGAATTGCTTTTCCATTTCTTAGCAACTTTTTATAGGGTTCTCCGGGGCATCCCATTAAAACAATTTGACGGCAGATTTTATTAAGGGACCGCTCTATACATTTATCGTCCATAAAATTTATTTTCGCTGGGACGTAACGATCTGTCATTATACTGGCCCACGGAAGCGTGGTTTTGTTTGTTCCTCCATTATTCTCCGTAATTTTGGCGACGAGATTTATCCGAAGGCGTTACGGTGCAGCCGAAAATGTATTTAGGATAAACGATGAGTTAGTGAAAATGCATGCAGGCGTTAGTTTGTTGATTTTGTAGTTAAATTAGTAGATAATATTTTCTTTTTTGTCCACAGGTAACACAATATCAGCTGATTCGAAGACCTTACAATAATGACTGTCGCACATAAAATTGACTGGGAAATCTTGGTACAATGAATGAATTAGTAATTGGACCCAATATGTATGTTAATAGAAGGTATCAATATATCGGATTCTGAGTTCTTGAACTAAAGCGAAGCCAAAATGAATTCACCTATTCTAATACAGAAACATAGTAATGTTCTTTATAACTTCGGCCCGAAGTATATTCTGTGGCACCAACTTTCCCGTTTCATAAATGGATTTTGTAATGGCTGTCTGAATGGAGCCGTTATCATTCGCTCTTAGAAGCCAAGTTTAGAAGCAAGTGAAATATAATTGTGTTAAATATTATCAAGATTAAGATTATTAAATGTTATTGCTTGTATTATGATCTTTAATTCCGTCATTTAGCAAAATAATAATTATGAAAATATCCATTAATTTATTTAACTTTTAATTTAGTGAATCTGTGATTATCCAAAAATAGAATTGGCAGTTTATAGTAGCCAATAATACCGAACGAAAATTTCCATCCCCAAAAATTATACAGTTAACTTTGAGAAATATCGAAGACACCAGCATATTTTTGCTGCGTCTAAAAGAATCGCTACTGCACTAAATATATCAGAGTAGTTTTTAAACATCGTTCTAAAACACTTACCTACTGATGTAACACTGTCTCGACATTTTGTTAGAGATCTTCGATCGCCAGTATCGGTTCTCCTCGTTGACAGATTAGTGGTTAACACTCAACGCGATTGGTTGCTCGTACACATCTATTATCCAGTATAGTTGGTCGTATTTTTAAAACGCTCCATTTAACAGCTTCGGTGTTCTTTCGGAATAAATAACCTACTCTGTTACTTTGCTTTAGTTTCGTAAATAAGTTTAAGTTCTTTGTTTGGGTACTTTTTGTTAGCACCTAGTGTTTTATGTTATCTGTAGTCATTGGTGGACCTAAAATCATTTCAAGTAGATTGTTTTTCTGTCTTACGTCAGAAAACGTACGTAAAATAAGTTCGTGTAGTTTTTTATGCTGCGATGTTTGTTGAGGTGAAATTCCTTAATGAAAATATATCGTTTCGGGTACTAGATAATAGTAATGTAAGGAAAAGATGTGTGTTAGCTTGTTCGAATAAAAGTTACCTACTCTATGCTTTTTTCTATGCATGTGCTCTATACAATACATGTGCAGCATTAGGTCGGCCCGAGCAATGGTTAAGGGTTGAACGCGTAACAAATAAGTAAACAAACTTACTTTCGCATTTATCATGTTAACTTAAGAGTTTCTGGATGTAAACCCTTATACATTCAGTAGTTTTTTATTTTTTTGTCGTAAACAAAATGATAGTGATCTCAGTTGCCAGTTATTAGTAAGCTGAGCTCTAATTGTATGATTTATTAGTCTTAAGCGAGTTATACCTACGTAGTTGTCTATTTAGCGTTAGAACTCATTAATCTCGCTGAAATCTTTGGAAGTTTTTGCCTTGTTAACACTGTGTCGCAGTTATTAATTAGAACAGAACTGGCTTTAATCAAGTTTTTATAAATATTTTGTAGTTTGCTATTAATTATGCTTACTTATTTTTAATTTTTCCTCGTTGGCTTTCGACTCTTACAAAATAACCTTAAATTTATTTTACATTTGTTGCTAGAAAATGCAAATGAAACATCCGCGATTCGACGGAAGTTTTCCAACGAAATATAATTTTCGTCCTGTAATTTAAAAAAGGAAATAAAAAATTGCTTCGCGCTGAAAGAGCGACGGCTGGCGCCATGACACTTTCTCGCCCGTTTTTTTTTCTAATGGTTTGATTTATTGCGTCTACAGCCTTGGTATTGGCCGCAAGTCGCAACAGATGTTGTAAGCGGGCTCGGGTGTTAGCCCCCTGTATTTTATCGGTGTGTTAGGGTCCCCACGAGAAAAAAATTACTAATATTTTCTTTTTCTTTTTTTCTCTTTCCTCTGCGGCTTTTCTTACCAGCAATAGGCGGGCACGAGCCCTAAAAATGTACCTTGGCTTTGCGTCTCGCAGTTATTACGCGTTTGAATTATGATTTATTGTTGTTGTTAAACATAGTCTATTTGTCGTCACGCGTGTCGTGTTCGTGGTATTCAGTGAGTGAATTGGAAAAACTTCTGAGTTTTTCTTTTTGTTTTGTATATCAAGTAATGTGATACAGTAATAAGAAAGGTACTTGTTTGTGTTATTTCTGTAAAGAATTACTGCTGTTATCTCAGAAGATTTGTCAGGAGTTTATTGGTGTTGATATTTTTAACTTCATAGATCAAGATGGCTTTGTTAATAATACATTAAAAGTAGTGCGTCCAGGTTTAATTATTCATTTCTGCGACCAATATTTGCCAATCCATTTTGGATACTGGACATTCCTCATATATGAGGAAGTTAATCAAAAACCTACAGGGGCTGCTTCTATTCAAAAATTTCAGGTTATATTTTAAAGATACCCATGATGGGTGGGATAAACTCCATAAGGGAAAAGAAAAAACGAAGGAAAGGTGGAACAAAGTGACTTGCTATCCATGAGATTGATAATGTTGTAACTAAAGATGGAATGTATTGTAACCATTATTATCAAAGACCCATCACATTTTTCTCCGAACATCTAATGCGGTAGTTAGGTATTTGCGCGGTAAATTAAGCAGTTCCATTAAATTTACGATTGAGACATTTCGTTCATTGTGTAGACAGTAAAATGTAATGAGGCGAAATTAATCCTTGCATTTCACTTACAAATTAGGGAATGTCCATTCTGTTTTACATGGAATACTGTGAACTATATAATATGTCTTTCTGGAATACAAATAACTTTACTATTAGTTGGTTATTAAAATATACGAAAATGTGTTATGTATAGAAAGATAAGAAAAATATTTATTTTACGTCAATATAGTATGAGTTAGACCTATAACATGTCGTAACTAATGTCCGACCTTAACTCATTAATTTCTCACTATGGGTGTCTCTTTATAACTAAGGATGTCTTAAAAAAAACGCTAACACACTCATAACCCCACAGTAGGATTCCCTGTGTCACGGGTGGCATGGACAACATCACACATCACTTACACCTATGACCCGAGAACCAACATTTATCTGTCACAGAAATATCTGTCCCGGCCACGAATCGAACTCGGGACCACTCACTTCGCAGTCAGGGTCACCTCCAACTAGGCTACGGGGTTGTCGAATGTCTTGTCTAGTATACTCCACCACGCTGTTCCAGTGGGGATTATTGCTGGGGTTTGTGGCCAACCCTTATGTCGTCCGAAGGCCTCCGACATGGCTTTATGATTGTCACTCATTACCAACTACCGGGATCGATCTAATGTGTCCTTTGAAGCACAGAAACAGAAGTTTTGCCACCTGTGGTTAGCCATCCACTTTCATCTACCACCACAGATAACTTACCACCACTAATGATAACTGTTACCCATCACAGACCCATCAGATGTCATCATCATAAAATCGACGTATGTCCCCGGGCTATGACCGTTTCCTGGTACATGTCCACCAATAATTAAAACTGTCACATTTTCGTAGGAAGTGCGCCTACCATTGAAGTTTCATCGTATTACAAAAAAATATTATAAAAGATTCATAGTAATAAATCTGTATAAAATTTTATCACCGGTGTCATTTCCCAGATATTGAAAAGTACAGCGGAAAATAAATTTCCGCCGTCGAACCGAAATACATTACAGTTTTTGTTAAATGAAAAAGTTCATTTGTGTTGCCCAACTTTTTTGAAGCATTAATTGAAAGTAAATGAAACGGTCGTTTAATATTTTTGTCAATTCCAATATTTAAAGATTTGACTACCCATTCGTTTGAAAGCGATATTGTTGAAACGACTGTTTAAATGACTTACTACTTACTGAGACGAACCTATGGCTTTAAAGGCATTCCCATCATTCTATTGATTTTCTATTGGTCACAAACGTCCTCTAATTATGTACGGATGGTACACAATCTATAGTTTCTCAGGTGTGAATTTATATGAGGGTTACTGGCCCAAGAACCGACGGGTTTAAAGCCATGTTAAATCGTAAGTGATCTGAAAACCGAATTTATAACTTAAGTAGTTATAAAATAGAACTTATTTTTCAATGCTTTTTATTTACCAACAATTAGGTATGTTGAATGGTCCACTGATTTGATCGATTCATTTCCCCGCTGATTCCGTGCGCCACCTCCGTTATTATCGATTACGAATTTTCTTTCATCCGTTTCCCGTCGTATACAATATTACATTAGAATTATGAATATAGTCCTTATTCTATATAGCTTTTTTGTGATTTCTAGGATTAAAGTAATAAAAATGTTTCGTTTTCACATGGAGTTTTTACTAATTCGTTACGCTCTTTACATTTTAC
Source organism: Lerema accius (assembly GCA_001278395.1). NCBI lineage: Eukaryota > Metazoa > Arthropoda > Insecta > Lepidoptera > Hesperiidae > Lerema > Lerema accius. The sequence goes on along the minus strand of LGAG01000689.1, from coordinate 160,587 downwards.
GAAATCATTATTGACAATAACATGGAAGTTAAATATTAAATTTCTTGAAGTTCTTATTAAAAAATCTAAACTAGTTAATTACTAAAAAAAATCCAGCTAAATGTTTCCAAAACACAGTTTTATTACTCTACTTTTAACTAGGTATCGGTGTTATTAAGATAACAAATAGTCGGGTAAAAAACGAGAACAGTATAAACAGTTGAAATACGTAAATGAGAACACATCTCCACAAAATGTGGTACAAATCCATATTGCAAGATGCAAACAGTTACGTGTTCTAATCGATTTTTTTTATCTACCAACGGTATTGAAAACCGTTGGCCGCGAATACCGCGGCTGTTTGCCTCAATGCGTATTTCGTTTTTTTAAATTAAGAATAAAGAAAAAAGTATACACGCTCAGATTAATTACTCTGTGGTTTTGTTCGTAAAATATGCTTGTTTTTGTGTTCAGTTCGCTTTCTAATAAAATTAAAAAAAATAATGTTTTTATAATTTTCCGTCGTATTGTTTTAATTATTGTTGTAACGAGGTATTTATATTTATTTGCGCTACTATTATATTAATTTACATTTACAAAATTTTCTTGGAGTCATGATGATTTTCTTTTAAGTTTAGGTACAAATCACAACTCTTCTTATCTTAACTATGAATTGTAGTTGTAAGTAATAATTGTGTTTATTTGGTTGAGTCTGACTATTTTACAAAATACACCTACTATAAGGTAGGCTCTGTTGTCGTAGTGAAAGTTATGTTTAACTTTGAAACAAGGCATTAAATCAGTTTAGACGTTGAAAAACTTTTAAATCTTAAAGTGATTGAAGCCTCAATTGAACTGAAAACAATAACTAAGTCGTCTATCACTGAAGTGCGAAGGAATGGCGTCTCAACTAGAACAATAAACTGTTCGCCGATGTACGTATCCGCGGGAAAATTGGTACATAGGAAATGAAACCTTAGTACTTCACTATTAAGGTTGGAGATCGTGGAGCACGTGATGAAATACCTGTGGCCTTTCGCGCCACGCAACTGACAGCTTCCGTCAGTAATCAGGTCACGTTCCTTTTTTGAAACGCGGCTGTGGCGCGAAGGAGCCGTGGAAATTGGAACTTGAATGGAAGGGCTTATACTCTGTGATGTCGTACACTCATTTCATTAATGGCTTCCTTTGTCACGTTTTGAGGTCTGTGTATATTAGCTCATTATCGTATTAGCTCATTATCATCTCTGTCTCATAAAAGGAAATGGGAATCGTTTACGTATTCATAGAGCACTCATACGTTTCAAGATTTTATCAGTTCACTGTATAGCTACCATTGGTTTCTTAGTAGTTCATAAGGCATGAATAGTACGTTACTTTATTGCGATTCGCTCCAAACCTGCATGATCGTGGATGTGATGAAAAGCTAGGAAGACGCTCGTGTATACACAATTACTAAGAAGATTGTGGAAGTTAGTCCTGTTAGTAAATATTTGTGGCCCAGTAAAACCGTGAAAGTAAAGTGTAAAGTGGCTCCAAGGACATTGTCTCGAGTGTACAAATGTTTTTCTTCCTTTAGACTACACTTATAAGAATTTTTTACCTGCAATATTTTATACGAATATTTCGGTGCAGAATTTACGTGATACTCAAACCAATTCCCCGCGCTATTTATTCTAGTCAGCTGGCTCTGCATTCAATGACGTGAAATTTCACAACGCCAACCAAAAAGTTTCAATTCTCCCGACGCAATCCGGGACGTTCAGGCATCTCTTTTACACGTATTCGTGGTGTTTAATGTAGACAGAGACAGCGAACATAATAATATTCTGAGAGTTTGCTTTTCAGCGGTGTAGCACCGACCGCAAACTTTACTACCTATGGAGTGTTGAAAACTTCCAAATTGTTGAAAGCGCAAACACCCGTTTCAAATGATGTTACTCTGTTTAAATGGTTGTAACATTTCAGATTGGTTGGTAATGTTGCCAGGGCTTTTGAACAGCATAAAGGCATTACATTCAATTTTAGACTTTACTCCTTGGTCTGTATCTAAGTAGGTACCTTTTTATCAAAATACAAGCCAGATTTCTCTAGGACAGAATTATGAGGTGACTCTTCTTGTTGGTTGGCTCTTTACAAAAGTATAGCTACACAACGCACTTAAACTTCAAAGTAATGCCTAAAAAGCGATTCACTCACTATAAAGTCTTAATTAAATTAGTCCCCAAATCCCATTTCGACTTTTCTTTGGTTCTTTTGTCCCATGCGTACAAAAGCGGCTCAAGTACCATGCAAGTAAGCATGCTACATCGCATATGCAAAGGGAAAGCATGCATGAATGCAGTGCTCATGTTTTAAGCGTCGGAAATTCCTCTTTGTTTGAAGGAACAACGCCCCAAACTAGGGTACATGCGAAGCTTAGAGGACCTTTTGCAACCTGTTTGAGAACACTTTGTATTAGAACATAGAAATATGCGATGAAACGGGATATTTTAACGGTGGAAAGAACCGCGTTAGGTAGGAGATTGGATGATGCGTTATTAATGAGTTGAGCACATTGTTATGTTACTAGGATTAAGGAAGTAATTATAGGGGTATAAAATTAGACGCGGTTGCTTTGTTTATGCTGTGATTATGATAACCCTGTGCTGACGACTAGTTGCACTGTTTATCGAAGAAGAAGGAACATGTCTATTTTTCGCATATAGTAAGACCCTTTAAAAGTAATCAAGAGAAGGAGAGTGTCAAGTCTGATTTTCGAGTAGGGTATGCTTTACGAATATTTTTTTTGGAACTAAAGGATCTGCTTTGCGGTCGAAAGACCATATTTCATAATGTCTGAACAGACGAATTCGATATCCGTTCATCGGTCCGTCTTTCAAGTTCTTTCAATATCTCTGTGTATCAAAATTCAAAACCCATTGTGGTAGTATGGGTTGCTTTACTAAATTATATCAGCGTAGTCTTCAGTAGTGAAAGACATGCATATATTATAGATATAGAGTAGAGTACCAGTATCCAACTACTCATCATATAGCTAATAGAGCCACAGACACACTGTGTGGTGTGTGATATTACAGAGTGTGTAAGTGCGGTGCGCTACACAGACAGACTACAGTCAAAGTGGCCGCCAGCCGCCATTAAACGAGCTCCACTGCTCGCTAATTGCGGCTAGTGCCCACTGCTACGCTTTGGACACTACACGGGATGGTTTGACGAAAAAAACTGCTGGAAAATTAAAAAGTAGACAGTATTGCGAAGCGCTTATATTTCAGGTGTTTTCGTAGATATAACTCCTAAGTGGTCGACGATGTTAAGCAACTGCGGCGGCAGTCAGAAAGTGGATGAGTGTCCGCTAGTGCAAAATACGGTACGGAAAAATCGGTAAATGATAATTTTGTAGATATCTTACGAGAATACCTATCGAGATATTATCTATTTAAGTCTAACATTACAGAAATCAACAAATATTTACCTCAACTAATTGAGATTAATAATGAGACCGAGAGAAGGTTTATTAAAAAAAAACCGCCCTTGTGTCTTACATAATACTGTAGACTTAAAGGTACTTACTAGAATACGTTTCACCATAGCATAAGATTGTGGCTCCATCTGGCGGATGGCGGCAAATGGCCGGAAGATTACCACACGAGACAACGTACGACCTAAAATGAGGAAAAACATAGAACAGTATATTACATCATAAAGATTCTGACATTTGAAAGTTTTAAAAAGGTATCGTTATAGTTTAAAGCTGTTAACAGTAAGAAACTTAAACACGTAACAGAAGGTAATCGTAAGCGTAACGCAAACGTAATAAAGAAATGTAATGACCGCTAAAATAGATATCAATATCACCCTTACCAATAGCTAAGTGTTGGTAAAACAGTAATTAAAAAATAAATTGGAAAATAACAAAATATACCAATGATAATCAAGATCAAGCTAAATAAAAAACAAAAATGGTAAAGACACAACTTTAATTAATAAATTAAAAGCACTCATAAATCACATCCAACTTAAGACGTAACACATCAAGGGGAGCCCCATTAGGTATTACACATTAAAGAAAATAATTGTATAGTCATTACGCAACCAGAAACATATTTGCACAGAGTAATTAAACCTAATTTAATCTGTGATTAAAAATATTAGCGTAGATCATAAGTTTAGTGCAGATATTTAAATAAAATCTTATATTGATAAGCTCTTCCTCATGCCGTATCTCACTCTCCGACACAGTTCCGTGCTTATTTATACTTAGTGTTTCATCGTCTAGTCTATTTTTGTCGGGTTATATTTCTATTTCTGCTACTATTCCTGAGATATGCTGTATATACTATAGCTGTGCTCTTTATTCAAGTCATAACACTGATTTGAAATTGTTTTTTTTTTGGACTTAGAATAGTACACACTCATAGCCCCACACTAAAATTTCCTGTGACTTGAGTAACACAAAGAGACATACATACGAGTATGTATGACATGATGAATGTAAATATTATTAGCTCCAAAGATTAAACCAAATAGAGTCACATGTGAACCATGCAAAACTTACAATTTGAAATGGCGCAGAATATTTCTATTTGTAAAGTAGGCTGAATGGCTGAAAAGCATGGAGTCAAGGCCTTTGGCGCGATAATTAAAAAAGTGCGTCCGTAGCCCGTGAATAGGTTGAAAGAGGAAGTGACTTTGACTTGAAAATCGCTTAGTCAAAATGAGAGTGGTGTTTTAGTATAATCCATTTAATTTTAATTGAGAACGAAAAAATTCATTTGAGTAAAATAAAGGATTTATTCCACTTTGAAACATTCACGATAAGCAAAGTCTGTAATATTCTTCTCCACATAAAAAAATGCTACAGCAAGTAGACTTAAACCCTCCATTAACACAGTCTGATTCACTTAAATGAATGTCGTATTGTTGATTGAATAAGGATTAAGTAAAATAAAAACTGAATTGGCAAGGATTAAACTCCAGCTTGTTCTTTCAATTAAAGTTAATCCTAGGAGTAGCTATTTCGAGCGTAAATTCCATTCATTTAATAAAGATTTTTATTAAGGCCGAAAAGCTTTAACCAGATATTAAAAGTGTTCGATGAATAAAAAGAAAAACTTTTACTGATATAAATCCTGTAGCTAAATAATCCTTAAAGGAATGTAGGCGAAGATGTTGAAACATATTTCACGAGCAAACTATCTGAACTCGGACGTACCAATAATGAATTTCTTTTCTATCAAGCAAACCTGGTAATCCCGGCTTAACTTGTACTAATCTTTTCTTCCCGATTCCTCCTTCCAATAACTAAGTTCCGTATTGGATTAGCGCGGGGATTTGCAATGGTGCGCTTTTACTGAGATTTTTCCTACCTTCCTTATCTAATACGGTCAAATGGAATATCTTATAGCAATCTTAAAGGCACTTAGATGCGTTTTAATAAAATATCTAAGGGTTGTA
>LGAG01000689.1:138167-149328 GCA_001278395.1 Lerema accius | reverse complement strand
TGAAGGGTTCGTTTTTTTTATGGGGACCGCCCTTAATATTATATATTTTTTTATTTTTAGTATCTGTTGTTTCAGCGGCAACGGAAATAAATAATTTGTGATTCAACTTTCTAGCTATCACGGTTTATGAGATACAACTTGATGACAGACAGACAGCGGAGGCTTAGTAATAAAATTTATTATAATTTATTATAATAAAGTAGTAAAATTTATTATAATAAAGACGTGTCAATTCTCAAATGAGTACTAATTAATACTGCTAATCAACCTGTATTATCGGTTCTTGTCGTTTGTTCGCTCAACGTGCATACATCACCGTCAAGGCAACCACTTCAGCAATAACTAAAATACATTAGTTATTTTACAAATAGTCAGAAAAATACTTAAATAGTAATAATGTCAACTCAAACCTCGTGTAGAAAAAAGGCAGTAGGTATTATTAACAAGTTTGGAGGAGAGCTTTATAGTGGAGTTTAAGAAAAAACTTAAAATTTAAAACTTGTACAAAGAAAATTTTGTGTAAATTTCGAACAAAAAAAATTGTTCCGAGAAAAGTATAAAGCTTTTGTACAAGAAACCAATACCCAAACTAAGTCGGTTATTTAAAATATTATTCAAAGTATGTTGAAGGTGTTAGCTATAATCAGGTTAAATTTAACCCAGTTAGCTACGGTTGACCGCGTGTGGGGGTCACGCGAAAGGTTAAATTCGCGGTTAACTCCACCGCCAAGTTACTGTGGTCTGGCGCGGTGCGATGACCTGACTGTATTGTCTCTGGTCTTTACTATGAGATTATATGAAGCCATTTAATACCCTGGTCTGGCTCAACGTTTTATGCATCATTGAATTGTACCAAGTGTTACTGAAAGATATTATACAGTTAGACTAAATGTGCATTGCAAGCAAATGGTTGAACGGTGAACTATGCGGGAAGTTGCATTGCCTTTTATTGAACCTGAAGTAGTCCTTAATCTCTAGACGATAAAGCTTATCAAGCTTTAAGCAAAATTGATCGCGTTTGACGCGTTTTTATGCAACGTATGACAGTCTAAGTGCCAATTTAAGTTAATCCTTCCAGTCAAATTCAGTCAAAATTTTGTGTCCATGATGTGTTACAAAACGCACCGTACCATGCGTTTTATGCACAGGCATGTCATTCGTCACAGACGTGAGTAGTTTGACGCAATCCAATCCACTCTAAATTCAGTGTGTTCCATGAAAAATGTGTTCAAGAAATAAAACAATAGTTTTAGTTGAGAGTGTATCGCATCGTAAAAATGTATTCGGTAGGTGACCCTCGTAAATCCTTTATAACGAAGGCAGTAAAATGCTTAGTTACATCTGTTTACTTGAATTATGTTTCTCTTTTATGCGGTAAACATAAAACATTTACGGCTCGAACAAGTTAATCTATGCGCTAACTGAATGCACCATTTTTGGTAAGAATATGCGGTTTGTTTGTATGTTTTGAAGAATATAATCACAACATCGTCACCAATGGAAGTGTTATGGTAATGATAATTTCATGGTACTTGAAGAAACACCGTATTTTGCACGGACTGCTCCGATAGAAGAGAAATAACTTTCGAGAGTAGGTATGGATGTTTGTATGTTCGTGTGTGTGGCTTTGTGTGTGTGTTTGTGTAAGTCTGTCTTTAGCTTAATCTTCTGTGACAAGAAACTATGGTGAGGTTAGAATGGTGACTACATATCATCAGGTTACTCGTGGAAAAGTTTAAATCAATTTGTTATTTGGTGTCTCAGTAGAACTGTGAAATAAAAATAAAAATCTTATTTCAGTTTCGTTTAACATGATTCCAAACTTATATCTTTGAGAAATGTAAAAACGATGTTGAATTATCCAGGGAACTTCCCACGCTATTGAAACATTATTAGTATACTTGTAGAAACTACTTGAAATTGTATAAAAGCGTGGAATCTGAAAATAGAAATAAATGTTGAGGAATCAAATGGGTGGATCCAAGCGGCGATTCATCATCCCACGTTGGATCTTTTAAAAGACAGCTGAGAATTTTTTACACAAGAATGACTGATGAAAATCCACGAATAGACTTGGGTTATCTAAGCTAACTATTCATGTATAAAACTGCTTTTCTTTATTCAGAACTAATTGCCTAGATACTTAAGATTAGGGCGATGACCTTGATAAATTACAAAAATGTCCTTCACATCTGGAGATTATAAAGCAAATGTAAATTAAGCAATTTCCGCATTTTCGAAGTTACTAGTTTTAGATCGTCACATTCATTAAAACTTTAAAAGAACTAATATAAAAAAATAGACCCAACTGATAAACTTAAATCTTAGAACACATCATTGACACAGAAAATAATAAAATCGAAGAAAATCCAGAAGTCATAATCAAAATTAATCCCAACATCAGCGTCTAGTTAATATCTACGTAGCTAAAGAAAGTTTTCCGTTTCAAACTTATGACTATGTTGCACTTGCGTCATCTTTAGAGATATCTTGAAAAGTAAACAATTCCTCTGCTTGTATCTATGTGGGTTATACTGTCGAAGGTTAAGTAAACTTTGTGGTCAACATTACCAAAACCGAAATCATTACATGTTTACCAAATGTCTTAAAATGCTTAGCAGGAAAGTGCAAAAGATTGTATATTTCCCAAGTAACTTAAGGTGTTTAAAACTTTCATCAAAGGATTGCGTTTTCGCAAGCAAGGTCTACATTATTGATTTAAGTGCCGACGAGTTGGATAGCTTAATTTGTAAGCCTGTCAACGTTTTTGCTCAAACGAAAAGTTCTTTAGCAACAATTACTTCGGTCCCAAAGCATCTATAGGAATTAAATTAAGCGTTTGCAAACATTTAGTAATCGGCTGCTGTCATTTATATTCATGCTCCTTCCTCGTCTGGAGACAATCGCTATTGGTTCGGGAATAATCTCTGTCATTTGTAAGCACTTAATTATTCGACCCGAGTGCGCCCTAGAATCCCTCGCATTCAACAAATAAATTGTAGGACCTGACAAACATTTGGGGACCTTTTCGTAAACGTCTTGAGATTTCTTTTCGGTGTCCCTAAGATGTAAATGTTGGGGTTTATTCGATTGAGGGGATTCTACCTTGTCAATACTCATATCTTTTTGCGTTTATTTGCCCTTGAAGTTTTGTATTCGTCTAGCGTAGGGAAAATTTAAGATTCGTGAAAAAATATGAAGCCTTAAAGGGCTAAGATACATTCCTTCTTTGAATCTTGTCAAGAATGTTTATGGGGTTGGCTATTTCGTCCTGTAACGAGCGGGACTAAAGTGAAATATCAATCCTAAAATTTACACATAATTCAACCTTTTTGATCAAAAAGTAATCACTTATACGATAAACGTTGCTATCAGGTGGTATTACAATATTCACTTTTATATCTAATCAAAAAGCCACTGCATCATCATTAATACCTCATTCTTTACCGGATAATTATAAAAACGACCACAATATTGTAAAGCCTGCAAAGTATAATCACATACGGCCATGTTTGCTTCCGGAGCTGTTAAATTATAATCAAGCGGGGGCTTAATCTCAGTTTTAATTTTGTATAACATGCTGCCTATCCAATCGCCCGCCGCTGTTATATTATGCAAAAGCAATATCCAATTGTTGGTTTCACGAGGGAGTTTCTATACAGGTCAGTTTTCATCAGCGCCTCAATTCATAAACCTTTGTATGTCTAAATTCTATTTATGTTTTCCACTTTAAGCTCTTCATAATGGGGTTTGTATTCTATACAGGTAAAAACATCAGAAGTCCAGGAAATACTTATTTTAAAAATGATTGTTTCAAGATTTTACTTTTGAATTTTTTTCCACAATAGTTAGGATAATTTGGATCCGTCTGTTCTTTTATCAGGGGAAATCAATACCTAAATTAATCATGGACTTCGATATTTAATTAACGAAGGGCAGACTTCAATCTACCTTCATGGCCACTAGGAAATTATTGATATGTAGGTCTCGATGGATCTCTTTGATGTATAGAAGGATGTAGGACAGATAAATTAAACAAATAAGGACTTTAGTTACAACTTCCTCAAGAACTATTCTATGTATCTTTACTTTATCAATATCTGTAATATCATTATTATTTACTCCACAATTGCTATCAAAGATACCTATTTAAGTTATGTGCGCTTGTTATTAGTAACAGTAAGTAAAAGAGCTTAGGCTCTTTGTGTTGTATAATAAGAGGGACCGAATATGGTTCAGGATTACAATTAAATGCGACAGAGCGTGCTGTTTCCAAAGATACTTCAAGGGACCAGACAAAGTATTATAAATTATTAAAACGCTATCATAGTCCAAAATTTGCATTGCAATGTCTTCAAATTTTTCTAATTCTGATCTAATATGATTTTCTAACTAAAACACCAATATGGGTCCTGCAATTTTTCCTTTCTTCAAATGTTTTAGTTTAATCTAACTTTTAAACACGAAATCTGCGAGATGTAACGCTTTTAACAAATTCTAATTGAACTGCTTACCCAGTTTCGTAGCAAATCCACCCACTCCTATATAACCGGCTTGCCTCAATTCAGCCCACGCTATATGACTCATATTTGTTTACATATACAAGATGACGTCTCACACTAACTACATTTGACGCCTGTTCACGCCCTAGCGCCATGACTGTGAAGCATTCTAAGTTTTACCATATTTATTTCTTATGTGCGTAATTCGTTGTTTCTCTGAACAATGCTTCCATTATTAGTTTAATAAAGTTTTTTTTTAGTTTTTATTAAGGTCAGCAACAGATAATAGTCTAACAGTCTAATAGTCGTAGAAATAACCGTCTCTCTTAAATAGTAACTGTGAAGTTTGACCTATAAATTATTTAGTATTTCTCTACATTGCCTTCAAATACGAATAATATTTCTAACTGTTTACCAAGTAAATGTTCTTCAAAGAAGCTTTTAATCCAATTACTGATGAATTAGATTACTTTGGCCATAGAAAAGGGTTGAAAATCACTACGGAAATCACCGAGGGACCGAAAAACGTAACTTACTTTGTAGTAAGTCTTGAGCAGGGACAGCAATTCAATTAGTCAGTAGTCAGTAGTCACATGGAAAGTGATGTAGTTAAGACTAACGTGTGCGAGCTTCGCCACGTGAAAGAAGACTGTTGTAACATGATGTTTAAGTTAACAAAAACATAATAAAATACTATTCAAAAAATTACAATACACAATATAAGTTAAATATGGACACGTTGAAATCTGGACAGCTGTTTAGGCAGAACGTGCCAAAGAAGAGGACAAACATGTAACACATACAAACATACATACTCTCGAAAAGATAGTAGAGGTAGAGTTATAGTTGGACTTGATGGTGAATTGAATGCGTAGTTAGACGTCAGCTGCTAATTAAATCGTGAACTAATGGTCCAAACTTAGAGCCTTGCTGGTTCCAAGTTAGTCGTCATTGCCGGAAAACTTGCAGAATTCTCAAACTTTTCAATGCTTTGGTTTTGGGCAAGAAACATACTCATTAATCTATGTAATTTTAAAATTGCTTATACGCGTCATCAGCGTCAATCGCCTGAACTAAATGAGTAGCATTGTTTTAGTAATATGCAGGTATAGTTTTACCGGAACGAAGCGAGTGGTGGCTAGTGTAATATTAAAGTATTACAAAAACGTCCAGTTTTTACAAATCCTTTTTTTAGTTCAAAATAGAGCCGAAAACAGGTTGTAGCCGAGAGACTGGGGAACTATTTTTAGGTCCGCGGACTATTTCTGGCGTGCGCTTACTTGGCTGTTTACTTTCTGTATCTATCGCCGTATGTTTGTTTTGTCAATGTTTGGAAAGTATTGTTCGCCGAGATGGACAATAGGCAATATTTGCATGAGGAAAGATTTCAGAAAAATCTTTTCGATTTTCAAGATATTTTTGTAAATAAACGTAGCTGGTGTATTTGGAGTTACATTTATAGGTTTCTATGTATATAGGATTTTTTCCGACTAGAATAATTTAAGAGGTAAGTAAGTATATCATACTTTTGATTCACTATAACATATGAATTAGCGTCAGAAAAACTATAGATTGATATACACACTATAGATTGCTAACCCTATCTTCTTCTCCTCCATTTTATAGCACCTTTACGAAATTGGAGTACCATACTACGAGTATCATTGATACCTACATGAATAAATTATTGTGAATATTAAATTTTTAACTTTTTAATTGTTCTCCATTTAATTTGCCTGAATGACCCAGTCGCTAAAACAAAGTACATTCTTAGCTAAAAGCCCAAGTAAAAAATCTGTTAACAAATAGGTACTACATGAAAGGGTTTATTAAACTTCACGTACATTATAAAGCCTTCCATTGATTAAATACAATAGCTATATTTCGCAGTTACTATGACGATTAGTCTCGGAACTAATGAAACCATTGTTCGACAGTGATTAACTGTTTTCTGCTAACTCGATTGCGTTTCGACTGTTTTACAAACGAAATAGTTATCGTGAGATTGCACGTTTGACGATAATGTCCACGTATTACAAAACGAATCGTATTACCTATAAAATAAGGTTCAATTTTGCATGTGATTTTTGATTGAGTTGTTCACCAAATTTGTACCACCATACAATAGCTGGGTCAACGATCGCCCACCTGTCACAGATATAGCTGTCCTTTTCTAGCACACGGTAGGCTCAATAACTCTGTCTCAGCCGTAATATTATTGTTTGAAATGCTTCTTGGCTAAATGGCAGTGATGATTGATAAATGTTTTGTTTGTTGGAATGTTTGTGTAATATTAAATATTAGAGAAATAAATGGTTTTAAGATGTAACGCCTCTTTTATGTTGCTGAAATACTCGTAGTAGAAAAGTATCTGTTATGGTATTTAACAAAAGACCAATCCGCGATTCTATTATTTTGATACTAATATTTCTTTCGCACTTCAAAGCACAATCGGTTCGACTTGACTATATCCTAGTTGGTAGTGATCCTGCCTGCGAAGCGAGGGGCCTCGGGTTCGATTACCGGCCGGGGCAGATATTTATGTGACAGATAAATGTTTGTCATCATTGGTGTTAGTGATGTGTTATTTGTGTTGTCCATGCCACCCGCGACACAGGGAATCCTACTGCGGGGGTATGAGTGTGTTAGCGTTTGTCTATTTATACTGAAAGAGGGTTGAAGCCTGAAGCATATCTTGGAAACAAACCTTAATTCAAACTGTAATCAAGTTAGTTACTCACAAGCCGGTGACGTGACGTCACTAGAGACCATTTAATATAGTTTAACTTGTTGAGTTCCACAATGATCTCACGTTAACCCTTTAGTTGCGGGCTTCGGGTAACCTCGGCCTCGGAACTTTTGAGCCTGTGTACTAACATAATTAAAAGTTAGTGTAAACTTATTGTCCCCTATAGCGACGACATTGTAATTGTTTATGGTAAAAAATATTCTATTAATAAGGTTCTGCTGCACGTCCGTCTTTCTATTACAGAATTCTATATCTTTAATCATAATATAGGTAGAAGTAGGTGTGTAGAAGTGCCTTATTTATATAATGATTACTTATCACTATAAATAGCTTACTTAACAATAGATAATAAAAATACTTGAAAACTAAAAATAAACCTCAAAGAGGTCTCATCCAAAGGACGTACACAGTGTCCTATAACTCCGCATCTAAAAAGCAAGCTTGCACTTATCTGATAAGGTAATGTATCATATTAATACGTTCTTAACGTTATTCATAGTACACAATAAGTATCTAAGACTATTTAGCATGTCGGAACTTCAGGAGAAGACTCATAATCTCTCCCAATGGAGCGTGTCCCTAATTTGTGAGCCTCGTAGTTTGTCATACAATGATTCCCGTGTAATGGACCCCTGCGGGTAAATTGTGCCTAAAGTTGAATAACTCGTGTTATCGTGTTGCGCTTATGTGGTTATGCGGCTTTTACACGGAGTTGATTGAAGTTGTGCGAAGTAGGGTACAGAGGTACTTTGGATAACTTCGTGCTTATTTGCGTTACACGATTTACAGGGATTTTGCATCAATGCTCCACTATTGAGCAACTTTTTTTTATATGAGGAAGTCAGAGAATACTCCGCCACACTGCTCCAGTGTGGATTGGTGGAGAGGTTAGTACTTTAATAGCCAACCCAATTGTCGGAAGCATTTTGCAATCTGAAGCCTAACAACCGGGATCGACGACTTAACATGCCTTCCAAGACGCGGAGCCGCTCAGAAAAGTTCGCTTTTTGTTATATTATCATAAAAAAATATGTTGCTAATTCTGGAAATAGGACAAACCCAAAGGATGAAAAGCGAGCGCGTGCGTTATTGTCCCAATTCCGAGGCAATAGACGCCTTGATTACAGCTGTTCCGATCTGGGGCTTGCGAGAAACAGGCGAAGAATTCGTACCCTCATTCCAGAATATTCTTATCTACTATTTCTTTCTATTACTGGTAGTCATGAGGCTCTTACGATGCCGTAGCTCGTCTTTTATGTGCCCATAACTTATAACATAGGACAACAAACCAACATCGATGTCCAAAATTCGAAAATTAAACATATTTCTGTACCTATCACTCCTTAAAAAGGGTATGTTTACAAATTATCATCATTATAATAGCAGTGTTCTTTAGTATAATAACAGTCTCCCTTGTAGTAGGTATTATCGTAACATATTCAAAGATGATCAAAAGACGCGAAATAAATGATTCAACATGGCTTTCTTTGCCATTTCTTTTTTACAGTGTCGCCCTGGCTTCTTTTTCTTTCCCTTTTCTCTTAATATTGTCTGACTAATAACCATATGCGATGAAAAAAAAATTAAGTAATGATAAAATTAGTCGCTTTTATCTGAAATTACAGTTAGTTGCAATTTGTGACGACAGATTTAAATATAGTTTAAAGATGCATATTTTTTGTATCAGGCTATGAAAGTATATTTTTCGTAGAAATTAAAAATATATATGTTGCTAAGAAATATTGATTCTACAAACGAAAATCAGTGGATTTTTCATTTTGAATTAACGGACGGACAAAATTTAAAAAATCAAATGTGACATTGTTAATCATAATAAAGATAAAAGTAAACATTTAAATATAGGCATAGATTTAATTTTGTTATATTTTATTATTAAATTTAAGATTTTTGACTCGCGAAATAATCTTTAGTCTTTGATGGTAAGAAGGGTTCCTTAAATAACCATTTGAAGGACGGAGGTGACTAATGGCTACGTTATTATTTTCCGCAATTTATATTCCGTTTTCTCCTTACAGTATTTTTGTTATAAAACTTAGCTCGTAAATTTAATTTTTCTGTTTTTTTTTGTGAGGAATTCTGTGTAGTCTTTGAATCTAGGTATATTTTTCACAACAATTCTTGAAATAGAATATTTTCAAGGTATTTCCAGTTTATTTTCAGATATCGGTCTCGTTTACGGTTTAAAACTTTGTAAAACTAACTCACGCTTTTACAACACCGTGTTAAAGTGCTTAAACTTCTCAAAAGCAAGTGTAACTTAAAAATAAAAACGTACTCAAGGAGAAAGATCGTAAATAATGAATACATTAGCAGGGGGCGCGGGTCTGGCAGGTAAATACAAAAACTGGCTACGATATAGTATATCCCTGCTCCAAAAATATGGCGACGGTTAATCATAACGAGTGTGTGCGCTGAAGGGTTTCCTGCGCCTCAATTCACGGATTACGCGCACAACGAAACGAAATACTTCCCAAAACATTCTCTTTACCACGCTTTATCGAGCGACCAATAAAAACCCGCCAACAACAAAATGCCATGCGAGAATGGCGACCATTCTCATTCATATTTGGCTCGTCGCGTTTCAATGATTACAGTTTGCGCCGCAAAGGTGGTTTTTCTTTTTTAAAAGCAATTTGGAGGGCATTTCCAGGAAAGTTTTGCGGCCAGTTTTAATCTCTGTTGCCGTTTAGAGGCCGCGTAGCGAGCGTTTTATTTGTCTCTACCCTTTGTGGTTTTAGACATGAATACGTATTTTGTAGCGGTCTTTGTGGTTGAAATTAACATTTTCTTTTCTTTTGTTTCAGATAACCCTTATAATGGTGCAATGATGTAAAAGCGATGCTGCTGCAGCAGGCGTCTTCGGCGCCTGGTCCCAGCGGCACGGCTAGTCCTAAACTCACCCCGAGTCCCCGGCCTAATCCTAGTCCAAATTTTACAACTAGACTAACTGGTAGTCCCAGTCTGAGCGATGGAGCATCGAGCTCTAATAGTCCCAGACTGGGCGCCAATAGTCCCAAGTTGGGCGCCAGTCCAAAGTTTGGGAGTCCCAGATTGGGTGGAAGTCCTAGGCTGGAAGGACGGAGTGCTTTGGAAGACGAGGTCGCGTTGGAGAGGCTACAGGCGGAACTGAAGGAAGGATGGACGGTGCACACGGGGCGAGATGGTAGACTATATTATTGCAAGTAAGTGTCAATACCATTTATTTATAAATTAAGACAATGTTATTAATATCAAGGCAAGTAAAAACAACGCAATATCATTACGACCAGCAAACAGCTAATGTTCTAAAATGTAAATATTTTGTGGGTACTTTACACCTATCAAAATTGTTGTGTGATATGCATAAAATACAAACCATTACTCTATGCTACTGAATGGATCTTGAAATGAGTAAAGGTAAAGCGTAACGAGAACTATCGATCTGATTATGTTAGATGGCTTCAGCCTACTTTATAAATAAATACCTTAACACTAGACAAATACATTGTTGCCTGTCGGTATTCTATAATTTTCTTCAATGTTTTTTTAAAACTCTGCATTGAAATCTTTTTCGAACTGTTTTTGTTACGTCGTTGTTTTAATTTTTCATCGTGAGATCCCAGTGTTCCCAACACTACAAACGGTAAAATTCTAACATAACCACGGTATAAATCAACAACCAACAAGTATGTCCCTGGTGGACGATGTTTTCTGTGTACGAGCGATGTATTCTCTCTGCAAACATGTGTACTATCGATACAACTTTGCAACTCGTGTGGAATTTATACGTGTGAGCGTAGCAATAGTAACTAATTTCAGTCGTAACTTTGTGATTCGTTGAAAGTTGATTATTTTTGGATTGATTGTAGAGTTTATTGAAATTAAATTGAATTCTTTACGCGTAATAATG
>LGAG01000689.1:122636-137058 GCA_001278395.1 Lerema accius | reverse complement strand
TTATCAGTACTGTGCTAGACTACGGTTACTGGCGAGAAATTCTAATATTACATACTTACTACTAATAACTAGCAATCGCTTGCGGCTCCGCCCGCATAATTTTCCCGTTTTCGCAATATTTTTTATAGCTGCTCCTTCCCTATTCATCTTAGCGTGATGTTATATAGCCTATAGCCTTCCTTGATAAATGGACTATCTTACACTAAAATTCTAATCGATCCAGAGGTTCCTAAGATAGCTAATCTTTCAAATTCAAAGAAAGAATTCTTTCTAATTCAAAGAAACAAACTCTTCCGCTTTATATTATTCGTATAGATTCCTTTGCCACGCGCGATCACTGCCATACAAAGATGTACACAGCTCTACTCGACGCGAGCGAGGATAATCCGCGGATACCGGCTCGTTGTTTCAATTCAATCATCTTGCGAGGCGGTACGGACGGCGCTTCCGCCGCCTTGCCTTCGTTAGGGTTGTCAACGAGTCGTTTACAATCATATAACGCCTTTACGGTTTACTCTTGAGTTCTACCAATCTTCTGTTTTAAGAAGAAAGGTAAAAGTTAGGGGTAGTATCGTACACAAATTATACTGGTAAAAAGTAAGTAGACTAGTCTTAAGTCTGAGATTGTTAGTTAAGTTGAAATGATTTGCTCCCTGTTTGGCTGACTGTAACTTGAAAACGACTGAACCGAATTGGCCAATTTTTTTGTTCTATTGTAAAATTATTGTAGCGCTATAAAGCACGCTTGTTGGCTGCTAAATACTACTATCCTGTTAGCACGGTGTTTCAGGGTTTTCAACAGCTACTTCGTTGATGAAATCTGTTTTCGTTGGCAATGTTGGCAGCCCTGTCCATTAACAATAGCATCCACACCGCGCCCGTGCAGCCCGATGAACATCTGCCGTTGTGTCAATGTCTTTGTAATGATCGAGCGCCACACACACACACACTACATTGGATAGCGCAATATGATTTAGTGTCTGTGTGTAGGTGTAGGTCCAGAGAGAAGCTCTATCGTAGGACGTGAGTTGCATTGCGAATAATCTGTAGTTATTATGTAACGCAGTAACTACGTAATAATATGGCCAAAATAAACATAATATAGCAGTCAGCTATTTTGTTTGTCAAGCGAGATCTTTAATGGCTAATTATATTTGTTCGAGGAATTATGATTTTCTGTTAAATTACAAAACAAATGTGCTATTCGATGACTTTTACAATATTATTACGATAATTATTATAAATTGTTTTTAAATCAGGTTCAATGAGGTACGTCTTTACGGAGACATTCAATACATTGTGTTGTCTCTTTTCTGCCAACCGCCAACTGCCAACTGCCATCTGCCAACCATACTAGGGAAGCTAATGAAATGTCATTGCGAGTAGCGGTCACCCGTCTAATATCCGACTGTAATCGACAAGTGTCTGTCCTATTAAGATAGATGAAACGACAGATGCCAAGCGTCTCTTACAAGTGCAGGAAGTAATAGTGCATTTCACATTTTTTTTTCTCCTGCATTATTATTTTAGTGACAATGAAACCCATACAACTTAATTAACATCTAAATAAAAAACGGCCAAGTACGAGTCGGACTCACGCATGAAGGGTTCCGTAAGTACCATCGTCTATAAAAGAAAAGCACGTTAGTTGTATGTTATTAATATTGAGCAAAAAAAAAAACTAAAAAAACAAGTTTATTGTATAGGGACCCCAATCATATTTTCATTTTTTATTTTTAAAATTTCAGCTTTCTAGCTATCACGGTTTTTGAGATATAGCCTGGTGACAGATAGACAACGGAGGTTTAGTAATAGGGTTCCATTTTTACCTTTTAGGTACGGAACCCTAAAAATTTACAAGGCAGCCAAAGTTAGGTTTAAGCCGTTTAAGGAAGTCAAGTAGTCAAGTAGTATTTATTTATATTGAGTATATAGCATTTTAACTGCATTATGATTTAATCTCAACAGTGCAATTCAAGTCTGGGTTTAGATTACTAGGCTCTCAAATTTATACCTACTTTAGACGATCCTTACACTTGAATTTGTGGAGATTCGAAACTATTAAAAGTATTGAAATACCGTCATACCAGAATTATTCCACTTGATGAGCGTTTACTAAAAACTAAATTGCAGAAAAACCTCTGCTAGATCTACAAGTTTTTCTTTTTAAATAATTTATTCAAATACCTATCTAAGGTAATACAGTCATGCATGTCTTTTTTAATCTTTTATTGAGCTCGTTCTTAAATAAATTCTCGACCACGTCTTAATATAGAAACTTCCATCTGAAATTCTCAACGACAAAAGCAGTTACACGGTCTTCGCGTCTAGAAAAAGATTTTAAGGTTGAATGCCGGTATTCAGCGACTGCGACCACAGCGGGAATATTACTGGTAACAAAAGCGGCTTCAATCCCGTAGAGTGGGTAAACATTGAGCATGGAACATTGGACTCTGAACATGAGCTAACAATGAACGCGCTCACATTGCACCATCGCTATTTACGTATTAGGATTGAGTAAAATCTACCCACATCTTCCGGTGTTTCACCACTGTTACGTACGGCACGGCTTACAGCCTTTTAGCTAACGATAAAAATATTCAGATAGAATTCTTTCGTGTATTATCCGGTAGAATTATAGTAAATTATCAACGGTATTAGCGATCTCATGTACACAATACACCCCTTATTTATCTCATTGGTGTCAAATTTCTCTTACGCATACCTAAATGTCGGAAAAAAATTGACTATGCATGGGAGTCGAATTTGGGTCGCCTGTACAGAAAAACAACGTATACACTATTGAACTCTTACTGATTATTTATCTTACTTATATAAGCCTATCATCGAACGAAGCTCGAAAATATTTCTGTTTGTTTTACTAAAAAAAAAATAAAGACCTGATTTACTTAGCTTACGTCAAAGTTATTTTTCTCAGACCATACAATGTTATCGGTTCCCGAAAAAACTTTTTATTTTCGTATCGTTTTTCATTTATCAGCAACACGACTGTTTACTTTGTTCTATTTTCAAGTACTCTGGGAATTGGATACAGCCATGTTTATCGTTGTGGAGACAAAGTATTCTCTGTTTTCTCAATATTATTGTCATCATAAAATGTAAGATATATCACATTCTTTTATTGAAGTCGGAACTTCGAGCCAACAATGCTTACTTTGTCAATAAATACCGCTTTTAAATTGCTCTGTTTATACGTTAACTGACAAAATAACTGCGCTTACAAATTACGTTTTCTTATAAGAAGAAAGGCAACATATTTGCGTCTTTAAATTGCACTCCAATTTCTTTAACGTTATGCAAACAATTACTTAGTTACACTATCTCATTGGGTTGTAAATAGAAGTTCTAATACAAAAAAATCTTCAACGTCTCGTTAAAAATGTTTTTTTTTTACAAACCGAAAACAAGTCATATTTTGTGCCTTATTCTAACTTACTCCTTTGACGTAGTGACCCAAAGTGAGTCTAGGCCTTCCACACGAGAACTACATCTTTCCCGATTTAGTGCAGCTTCTTGCCAATTTTCATCTTTTTTTATATAATAAATAAGTTAATGCTTGACAACAGTTCTACCTGATGTTGAGTCACGATGTTGTCTAAAATGGTGAGCGTATTAGAAGAAGACTATTCACTCTTGATTTGAAATTCGCCTCTGCGCTTCAATTCTGTCTTTCAGTGATATTTAATATGGGTTCTCCTCAAAGTTTTTACCGGTCTTTTTGTTTGTCAATTACTACCTGTTACATTATAGCGTCCATCTCATTTTTATAGTAACGTCACATGACAATGGAAACAAACCCATGCTAGGATTATGTCGTTTTGATTTATAGCCCGTAAATTTATGAGACTTGTTCTATAAGCTTGAACATAACAGCAAGTGTCGGCTACATTGCTCTGATATTTGATACTAGCTTACAAGTTATTTGGCCTTTGTAAAATTTGTAAATATAGCTCAAGAAAAATACATCAACACGTTTGTTTTCATAATAGTCACTCCAATGATATTTTAAACTATAGAGATATTACATCTTTAATAAATAACCGAAAATGAAGTTTCGTGCCATACTGCATGTGTCTATATCATCTTTACGTTATTTATTTGCCGTCTTTTTTGTACTCTTTAGAAAAAAAAAACAGTGTACATTAAGCCGTTTTAGTGTCTCCACACCAAGAATTTGCTTATTTATAAACAACTAGACGATGCCCGCGGAAAAGTCAGTAAGTAAACAAAATATTGATTTTATCCCAAGGGAACCTATAATCGGGACACAATCCATCCTATGTCCTATTCCTGGATGCAAACTATCTGTGTGCCAAGTTTCAGCTTAATCCGTTTAAAGGTTAGAGCGTGAAGGAGGGACAAACATCTAAACGTCCAAACATCCAAACATCTTTACAAACTTTCACATTTATAATATTAGTAGGATAATATCATTGAATCACACGTATTTTGTATGAAAAATAGTCCAGTAAAATAACACGATTTCAGTCTTACACCAAATTTTGCTTATGCAAATAAATATTTCGACTTATTTGAATTTAGTATACAAGTTGAAGCAACTTTTCAGTTGCAGGTATTTTACGGTGAAATGAAGTTAAACATGCAACGTTATGTAAAAGCGAGGCAGTTCTACCGTCTGCATAATATTCACATTTAAAATGCTAACCCACTTGCAGTAGACACGCCGTCTGTTGGTACCGATACCTTATCTAATACTTCCGGTCGTATGTTGGTCGAATTCGTGTGCATGCGCCCGATGGTACCTGTATTTGAAGTCCGTTATGAAAAATTGTATGCTGAAATTGAAATGCCGTTGTAGGGCTTGACCTGATCCACTGAATTTGTTTATTTTTAAAACACTTGCTGTACTTTAAAATATCCTTTATAATACCCAACTTTGAAAGAAAAAAAAAATAAAAAAAAGTAAGAAATTGTTTAAGCATTTAATTGACACTTCAATATAAGCGTGTTTGGTGTCTAATGTAAAATTATGTGGACAAAAATGTATAAATAAAAAATGGAACAAGTTTAGTGGAATTGAAAGGCTTCCTGCATACATCTGATGCAGTCAATTAAAAATTACAACATTGCAAAATTTATCAAATTATACTATGTAGAATGTAGTTCATAAGCGGATGGTTCACTGAAGGAACTTCAGAAGCGGCGCAGTCGATAGTTTTGTAGTTTTATTTTAAGTTTCCGGTCCAACAATCAAAGTTATCGTGGCAGGGAGATGTTAGCCGTTTAGCTTGCTTAGGTTCGGCTACGTTCGGCTAGCGGCTCGGCTAGGCTCGTGGCGGCCGATCTGCGGCTAATTAATGGTGCGTGGTTTGCTAGCTTTCCGGCTTATAAATTAATAGCTACGTTGATCGAGCGGCTAAGCTATGTCGTTGTGTGGTTTGGTAGCGGAATTGAGATTGTCTTGTACTGTCCTTTCTATCGAAATCTTTTTCGGTTTGTCATGTCCGTTCGTGAAGTGGTCTGTCTGTTCGTCCGTTTGGACTTAGGTTAGATATTTTGAAGACTAAATAGATCGGTAAAAAAATCGGGCGGTCAAAATCGTAGAAAATCCTTTATTTTTTACTTTACATCTGGTTTTTTTTTTACAGTTCGAGCCATGTGTATTCGTCTTAGCATCATATTACATGAAAATATTTTACTCATGATGAAAATTTCATGAATGTTTACTGAGTACTTAATAAAAAAGATATTTTTAAAGTAAAATTTACGTAAATAAATACGATGCTTGCTTACTATAAAATGTTTAACCAAAGGCTTGTATTGAATAAATTTGGTCTCTGTGTGTTATATTCGCTCATGTTGCGTAAGTGATTCCGGCTAAGTGTTATGCAAAATGTAACAAATACTTTCGAATTTATTTTAACTTTTTCATAGTAGCTTGTTATTAAGCATAATAAAAAAATAGACTATCTAGAGTTAAACCACATATTACATGTTATGTAACTAGCTGTTGCGGACCATAAATATATTATGTAAACACCTATGTTAATACGTGAATACTGATTTAGGACTCCTTTGTAAAAAATACTGCATGCACTTACATGTTTAAGATATGGCATAGTAAAAGTTTACGCGGAGAAGAAGTGGCGAAGTGTAATTTTTATAGATAATGGTCCGAAACTTGGTCGGTTTTTATTCCCAAGTTATCTTATGATTTCGATGATTCAGTTATGATATGTTAATCGTCAGGGGAGATGTATTTGTGGGGGAACAACGATTTATCGCATTTAACACCACGGCACTCCTGCTCTATCTAACAAATAGGCTGAGATTCTGGTAATGACGATCATAAAACAAACGCGAGTGTTCTTCGGATAAATGTCTGCTCGAGCTATGAATTTATGATGTAATTCTGATGAGGATTTTTGCACTTAGACACCAACTCTGTTATGTTATTAAATAAAGGATATACATATAGCTTTATATAGCAAAAGGTACCGATATTTTTTTTTAATTAATGAATTAAATAAAAAAGCCTATCTACGTTAATAACTAAGGAATTCAATTCGGATCCATTTTAATAACTAAATTAATATAATTAAATAAATACAAAGAGTACGATAAATTTCACCAATAAAAGATTTTAAAGTTTATCCAAGTAATGGAAATCCTAATACATATTAGTCCACATAGTATCTTACTTGCCCACATAGTAAGCGTTTCTTATAGGGAAGTATTAAATAACAGTATTTTTCAATCAACGATATTAATAGAATTTTCAACTTCATCTTTCGATTCAATTACCCGTCTTTTTCTCATCCAAGACACATCTTTACTCACAAGTTACTACCACTTTATAACTGTAATTTAAAATATCTTATCGACACAAAATATTATTATTAACTAGATATATGTACCTAATTACGTAATTTCTTACGTGTAAGAATAATTAGTTATAAGAAAGTTATTCTGTTTTAGACTAATGTCTTCCTGGACTGCACTCGATCTGTTTAAGCTCTTCGTAATGTCGTGTGAAAGTGATCTAGCTTGGAATAGTTCATTACTTTTCCGTATTCACTTTCACATTTACTTAGATAGTTGTCGTTGTATTTAGTTTTCCTTTTGTTGAAGTAAAACTTCTCTACAAACACTTGATTTGCGGAGTAAGCTAGAGAATCAGTACGAAAAGTGTGATCGGGGCGTTACGAAAATTGTGATCGGGGCGTTACAAAAAGTATAATCGGGGCGTTATAAAAAGTGTGATCGGGGCGTCACAAAAAGTATGATCGAGCGAGACGAACAGAAGTTGTTTCTAGTATCGGGAAGGACACCTAAATAATCTATTTGTAATCAAAATCACCAAAAATCGGGATCAACACTTGCTAGACTCATCAAGTAATTATTAAAATAAAAACCTTTTTGGTAAGGTTTAAAAAGAATATAAAGCCTATGTCACTCCTAGGAAGACACGTTGAAATACGTCAAGCCATTACTTTCCAACCCTTACACATAGTCATACATACTAACATTACTCGCCTGATGCAATCGGATAAAAAGCAGTGATACTACATTTCCAGTACTCGTTTACACGACAAACTGTAAATTGCAGCAGACAGCGATCAGACTCTATCGACCAGTGGTAAGTCGCAGCCGACTGGCGACAATCACGGTTAGTTTTCATTAGCCGAGCGACAGACGGCGGACGGTGAGCCGCACTGTTGATTTAACTACTTACCGCTGGTTTCTTTGTCCAACTACCGTTTAATATCAACCCTTGAACTGTTTATTTTTAACCATTTACAAAATGGGTTAGTAAACGTTATCTGTTTATATTCTTAGCTCTGTTTTAAATGTTTAATAGTAATTGTTAGAAAGAGACATATCTAGTAGTTGATTTTAACTCTTAAGCCTCTGTGTTACTCTGTTACATAGAAAATGTTTTCGTGAACGTTATCTGTTTATACTCTTAGCTCTGTTTTAAATAATTAACAGTAGTTGTTCGAAAGAGAAACATGTAGTAGCGATTAACATTTAGTTCCAAATCTTTATTTAATGGGGATAATTAATGTCTTTTTAATATCTCCTTCTAAAAATATGTTGCAGAACAACATTTGCTAGGTTAGCAGCTAGTATTTTATGAAATTCTCGATGCGAATAATGGTAAAAGTAGTTACTAAAACAAATCTACGTGTTTTTATTAAAGAATATTCTAGCACAATTTTGTTTTATGTTCTTCAAGCTCGTATGTCCCCACCGCCTTCCAATTACCTTCATTTTAAAAGTACTGAACATCTGGAAAAGAAAATGTTTTAATCTTAAAATTCAAGAACATTTTTCGTTTCTTAAATCGAGATTTTATTCATTCGTATCGTCTTTAAGGTTTAACCAAGCATGTTTTAACTCTACTTCAGAATTAAGAGTTATACTGAAAAGTTAAGTTGTCCTGTAACTTAGTTGTACTGAATAAATTGAAATGATTTGACATTTTATGATAAAGGTCTGGTTTAAGTAATGTAATGGCTCTTAAGTCCGTTTTTATTCTTTTACAAACGTTTTTTTTGCGTATCAATTGAATGAGTTACTCGTATATTTATTGTTTAACATAGTTTCGAATTTAAATAAGTGTTTTATAAGGAAACAATATTTCTAAGTTAACTCATTAATGGCAGGCTATATGGCACTGTTTAATTTAAGCTAATTTCAACTAGGATTACTAAGGAAATGGAAGCCTGGGGCATACTAAACCACTCTACTCCAGTGCGTATTTTATCTATAGGTACTTTTATAGCAAAGCTTCTTAATTACATCAAAATATTTATCAAAGTGAAACGTGTAGAAGTTTGGAATAATTTTAGTTGTTATTCACCCCCCCTTCCCCTTCCCCAATCGCTTACCCATTTAATTCCCCGGACTAATTCCCAGTGCGGGGATTAATTGAATTTCAAGTCGTGCGCCGCCTGTCTCAGGCTTCAAGCTCGTCGACACCTGAAAACTCCATTAAAACGGCAAATCGTTAAGACGTTGCATTGTGTTCACTTGACAGATTTATAAACAAACTCGACGACGCCCGCGACTTTGGGAAAAAATATTAGATTTATCCCAAGGTAACCTATAATCGGGATTAAATCTATCCTATGTCCTATTCCTGGACGCAAACTATCTGTGCGTCAAGTTTCAGCTTAATCTGTTTAACGGTTAGAATGTGAAGGACTTACAAACATCCAATCATCCAAATATCCGAACATCTTTACAAACTGTCACATTTATAATATTACTAAGATATTTACTATAATAATATCTTGTTTTGTTACGTACCTACGACAAATACTAAATGCGGTTAAACTAATCTTACTTAGACTTAAGTACTTGTCTTTGATAAAGCCGATGATTTAATAGGTTTTGTCTATCGAGGCTTTAGGAAGTTTTATTGTAACGATGTTTTTGTAATAAAATTTCATTTTATGCTATTTATATTTTGACCTTCGTTAAGTGAGCTATTTCTTCCTAAGACAAAATATATTACTTGAATTATTAAAAAAAATGTAGTAGGTAACTATTATGGATATTTAGGCTTAATTCAAAGTCCAAATAAGAGTTTATTCCATACTTAGCTCTATTATTAAAACTTTATCTTTATAGTAAGAAAGATAAATACTTTGACTTTCTGCAAAATAAAATAGGACATCTAATTTTGAGGACATGTGATTTTTATCACGCATATATATTCAGCAATTTCAAGTTCCATTCTTTTTTTAAATTTCTCTTAGCGTAAATTAAAACAATTCTCTTCATATCAAAATGAATGTCGGAATTACGGTCGGCGGTATTAACATACGTCACTATACCATCCAGTGGAATCATTTTACTGCGAAGTTTGTTGAATTAATTACAGTTTGACGAGTGAAGGGATGAGGGACGCTACCACTGAGATAGCAGCTAAAATGGGCACGTCACGTGTGTAATTCGGTTTCGTTTCGATTATAATATAACATTTTACATTGTTTACAAGTGATTTCACTGTTCTTTATAGCTGAAATTTTTAATGTTGCACGGACTTTACGTTTTGGGGAATTTCAAAGTAGCAACGCAGTGTTTTAAACACGTAATTACTAAACAAAATCTGCGGCTTAGTGTATCAAGTGGTGTTGGAATCATCCCAAGGGAACCTATTTCTAGCATGATGTTATGATCTAGGACGTGATCTATCTATGTGATAAGTTTAATTAAAATCCGGTCAACCGTTGATGATTTAGTCGCAAACATATTACGTTTCCAACTTCCCAGGAGATTGTACGATATGAAATGTATCCTATATTTTCGTTTATTTTTTTATAAAATATTTTCATCATTATCTAGTACCTGGGTTACTAACCTAGAGGTGATTACCCCCGGAGGGGTAATTTAGCTATTTTACAGGGGTAACTTAGGACCTAATTATTAGGATCGTAATACAAAAATACAGGAAAGAGTTACTTGTATTGTTTGATTTGATAATATTTTAAAGACGGAGTAAAATCAGTTTTCCTCTTAGGTCAGAGGGGTAACAACATTGAACAAGTTAAGAACCACTCATCTAGTAGTATCTAACTAATAATCATTAGTTACTACTAAAAACTTCGATTATTAAAAATATATTTTAAGGGGAGGAGGGCACTGTAATATAAAAGTAAACATACCTAGTCTATGACACTCCCATTCCTGTTCTCACCCACTAGACCCCAAAAACGAATAATTTGATTTATACTTGAACTGTAGTTTAAATAAATAACAACATACGGACGAAAAACATTACCCACCTTCAAACGCAGTCGGGTAATAATAAGCTCATGAATCCAGTGACGTGGAGTTGGTAAGGAGATAATCCCGCCTTACAAGCCAGCTGCTTACAGTTAAGTCCTACACATAATACGTGTAAGCAGAGTTACTACAAGCAGAATGTGTGACGCATAAACCCATCTAACAAACTTACCATTTAATGGTAAGGTTACATATATAGCCAAGTTGGTGAGTAATACATGATGTCATAAGGAAAGAAAGGAATAAAGATTGTATTTAAACATGATTTGATTCGAAATATAATTTTGATTATGTTGAAATTTTTTGAATATAAAATCCTGGTTTTACGTACCTACCACACTGGTAATACGTACCTAATTAAAAAGTATATACCCTGTCACTGTAGTAATGGAAAACATTCTAATGACCCCTATATACCGAAATCCATCAAGCTATTTGATCTGTAGAAAAACATACTTACAAACATATATTATTATACGCTTAAAAACAATCCTCTTGTTACGGCGCATATAATGATTGGTAATTAGTGTGTAAGTATACATTCAAAAAACATTTATTCAGTAATTAAATCATACAAAAAAAGGCTTGTAACCATGATTCGCAATGTAATAGAGTTCTGGTAAGCCCAGCAGTAACCGCGTACATTTGCAGTGGTAATTGTGAGGCACTGTGTAAACTGTTACAGGAGCATTGTTTGTTCATTCGGTTTCATTGGCCATAACCACTAGCCAGCATTGATTATTGTACATAACATAGATATTTGTACACGTAATTGTACATGTTATATCAAATGGTTGATGTTTGTACGAGTAGGACGTGTTTAAATTCGCGGATTGATGATGATTGATGTAAGGGAAAGTTTCATCAGTGTTAAAATAAAATTAACGGATTAATTAAATGTGATACTAATTTAATAAGTGATGATAACGACCGGAACCGACAGCTTATCGCAGTTTGAAACACGGATCCTGTTGTGATTTCACAATCAGGAATTCAACCACCGATCGTATCCAAAACGGATCACCAATTATTTATGATAGGCATAAATCGTGACTCTATGAAACCGTTTGCCGATTCTATAATACATAAAATTAAATAAAAAAACACTCATATTCTTGCACTAACAGACATCTCCCGTCAACAAACATTATCCATCACATAAATTCGGAAAATTGGCTTCAATTAGGAATTGAAGTTGGTAACTCTCATTCGCAAGCAGGAAAAACTAACAAGAGTAGGGTTCATAACACGGAAGTACATTCTTTGCTCTGTGGTTCATAAAATAGATTTTAATAAACAGAAATAAAGTGGAAAATTAACAGTATAACAGCGCCTATTCATTCTCGGAATACTTAGGGGAAGATAAGGGTTATTTACATAAATCTCTTGGCGTGCGCGCTGCTCTCATAAATCAACATAATCATATTAGGCACAGCTACGGCAATTTCGGCTTACTGGTATTTCCGAACAATGTCATCATTATATTCTATAACTACTTCCTGCTTTGCTTTCGGAAATCTTACGCCCATATTAAAAAAGACAGGATACCACAATGATAATGAAAACTATTACACAATGATAATAATAACTATATCATATTGATCTTAGTCCAGACTATGAGTTATGGTCAAATTTCGAGCACAGTGTATCTTTAATTTGTCTATTTACGATTAAGTTTAATTGTAAAACTTTATAATAAAACGAAAATAAGATTATTAATTTAAATAACTAATACATTACATACCCTTCTTAAAACTACAATATCAAATAATTGTAAATTTTAATGATTAACTTTAAGCGAATTTTAAAGGATTAATTTACAAAGTCTATTGTTAAT
Source organism: Lerema accius (assembly GCA_001278395.1). NCBI lineage: Eukaryota > Metazoa > Arthropoda > Insecta > Lepidoptera > Hesperiidae > Lerema > Lerema accius. Next base: position 124,442 of record LGAG01000689.1, on the reverse strand, counting down.
TGAAATAGTGTTCATAGTTCCTTGGCCTCGTAATGAAGGCGAACATAGCCACATGGCCTCTACAAAGAGCCAACGATTGCCAACGCTGGTCAAAGTTGGCTGGTTGCCAGTCTAGCCAACCAGTTAATCCTTGCTGAAAGGACTACATATGACCTAATACGATATACACATAGTATGTGCTAAAATATTGCATCTGGCGCCCGCCGTTGGAAAACCACCTATACATATAATATATAGGAATATAGAAATGAAAATGCTTATAGAAATCGCTTTGTACATCCTACTAATCCCACTTCCTACTAATATTATAAATTTGAAAGTTTGTAAAGATGTTTCGATATTTGGATGTTTGTCCCTCCTTCACGCTCTAACCGTTGAACGGATTAAGGTGAAACTTGAATAGGACATAGGATAGATTTTATCCCGACTATAGGTTCCCTTGGGATAAATCCCATATTTTTTTAAACTACTCTTCTGCGGGCGAAGCCGCGGGCGACGTCTAGTTTGTAATATAATTAAGAAGGCTTAAAACTTTTAGTAAAAAACTAATTTTATCAATTCCGTCGGTGAAGAAAAACATAAAGAATTCTCCATAAAGTTCTAAAAGGTGAGTGAAGTCTGCTAATCCGCACTTGACCATCATGGTGGACTATGGCTTATACTCCTCACACTGTGAGATGAAACCCGAGCCCAGCAGTGGGATAGTTACCCTAGGCGCGCACAAACGAATATAATATAACGTTGTATAGGCATAGGCACATATATCAAATAGGCAGCCACGAATTCCTTAGATATTTTGGCTGCTGCAGCCTGTGTATCTAGTGTGTGCCTAGACTTGTAGGTTGTAAATAATGATGATGGTGATATTTATATCTTGACTGCCATTCGGATAAGTTACCTACTCTAGAAAAGGCCAGTTACTGTTATAAAATGTTAATATTAAATCTCGGGTTGCATTGCACCACAATACACGTTTGTCCAATAAAACACACTCGTATTGTTGTCTTCAGTGAATACAGAGAAATTTAATAAAGTGGGCCTCTGTTCTCTATCCGCATTTATTTTAAACTCTTCTTTAACAAACGTATTTTGAATATTCTCATCCCTATAACACAAGTACAGTTTTGAACATAAACTTCAAAGTCTATGATATTCGAAAATAAGCTCATCACTACTAAAAACATTTCATAATTATAACATTTTTAAACTAGTTTAGAAGTCCGTAACTTGTGTAAAACTAGGACCAAATACTTAAAACATGTGTGACAAACAAAAATACATATAGATTATAAAACTTAACGATTTCGGTGTTAATAGAAAGCCCAAGTTACATTTATTGTATTGCTCAATCGTCAAACGAGATAAAAGATAAGGATGCGGCCAGTGGTTTCTGAAATGAGATTTCGGCTGGAAGATCGCCAGCACTAGCTAATTACCAGGTCACCAGACGATTTAAGTTTCATAACTTATCATTTCCAGCCAATTTCCTGTTCGCCAACCGTACAACTCGCAGGAAATTGTTGAGACAAAAAAATCGAAGTCCACTGATATTATCATACCTATTATTCCACTGCGAGTGTCTTAGAAACCTGATATTGACAGTAAAAGTGGATTCTCTGATATCTTTTGTATCATACAAATTGTCTGTTTTATAAATGGAACACCGTATTTTTTGTTTATTTTTGGTTATAGGAATCTTGGTAAAATTAAAGCTTTATTAACTTGGGTAATTAAGTATTTATATTTTACATGCTATAAAAATATACAATATTTATCATATAAATATCTGGGGTGTAAAATATGAAT
>LGAG01000689.1:106790-122418 GCA_001278395.1 Lerema accius | reverse complement strand
GTAGGATTACAATTGTATACGTCTTGTCGACGGTGAGTGTACCGTAACTTGAGGGAAATTATAATTAGGTTCACCAAACCTCAAAGTATATTTAAAGGTAATTATTTATTTAACTAAATAAAATGTAGTGCAAATAAAATGAAATAGTCGTGAAAACAAAACCAATTTAACTAACAAACTGTGGTCCGGTATCAAACAAACAGAGCCGGGTACTTTACTCGTCGAGATACCATCGCTCAAAAGTTTTTCCATCTGGCAACATCGGCCAGCGGCTGGAGTGTTGCCAGCTAATTAGTTACCGATTACTCAATGTTCGAAGCTACGATGAATTTTCATTGAAACTGGTAAATAATAGCTGCAAATAAAAATCAAGTATTTGACTATGATACCTACATATTGGTTAAATTTATTCATTCGTTAAAGAGAACTTATCAATTAAATTTGTATATTGTTTAGTTACTACAATATTGTCTCAAATTAAAAGCGATATCTTTAAACAAATCAAATATTACATCATTAAATCATGTAGCTGTAACCCGTATTTCCAATACACTCATACTTTTTTTATTTAAATTATAATTCTTTATTATATCATTTACAACTATTTCAAAAATATCCTCATAATATTTTTATAGCCTATATCACTCCCACAATAACCACGAATTCAAAGATACCTCATATGTTGAAAAACATCAAGCTGTTTAAGCAGTACAACCTACCAATGAAACAAACAAACGCTTGAAAAAAGACAAGAGAGCCTTTACTATATACTATCAAGAACAACGACGAAATCAGTGAGAAATAAATATCAATTAACAATCAGAAAGCACCAGGTGTTTGGCGCGTCGCCAATGATCGCAGGTTCACGGTGAATTAACTGTAGCAGTATCTGTTACCCAAACATGCTTGCGGACGTGCCAATTGTGGGACGAGCGCCATACTACAATATAGAGACTAACAGTAGTTAAACTTCATAGTGAGCGCTTGAATGACGCACACATAGACACTGTTTTCCGACTCAGATTTCGGCTTCTGCTTCGAAGTGTTTTAGGATGAAAGCGTAAAGAGTACGCGCCGAGCGGTATCAGAAACGAATTATACACATGAGTTTAACTACTGTTAGTCTTTCTTTATTGTACTACGTAGTATAGAACGGAAGCGGATAACTTGTAAACAAATCCGGATACTTCTGGAAAGTACTCACGTGAAGGATGTGGATGATGAACGGATACTTAGAAGGATTATTTTGCTGTCTACTGCGATGCAGGTATTAGATAAAGAATTGATGCAAGAAGTTAATCATAATTACGAAGGCATCAGTAGGAAAATTATAAAGGTTGTCAAGTTAGGGACTTTGAGTCGAAGGTAATTCTTTCTTACTTGCTCCTAGATCATGGATTTAATTTGAAGTCCTTCTAAATAACAAGAGATTTGTACCTATTATTCAACTACTAATAGGTGATATAAGAACCAAGTGAATATTTTGTTGAATGTCAATGAGAATTTCACATTACCCTGTATATAAATCTTGTGATATAATTATAAACAAAGGACAATTAATTTGCAAATCAATAATAACGTAAACAAGTCTAAACTGGCACAAAAGACTGAATGCGGGGAAAAGTAATAACAAAACAAAGTGGGTGAAAGCAACAACTTTGAAACCAAAGTTGAGAACTCTCTGTTTGGAGTTCTAATTGAAAAATACAAACAAACCGTTTATCCGTCAAGTTCTTAACATAATCCAGTTGCTGCCAATACACCAGACTTGTTTAATGTTGCCAAGTTGGCGAAACTGATTATAGGGAAGACTATTACAAAAAAGTAAATAAAAAATGGCGAGGGGCTCTCACAGGTCATCAAGTCGTTTGTGCTGTAGAGCATGCTAAAAAAATAGACATACATACATACGTACATACGCTCGAAAACATTTATCCTTGAACCAAGATGAAGGTATCCAGGAATAGGGTTAATTAAAAAAAATATTACTTCAAAAAGTCAGTTAAAAAACGGTGAAAAAAATTACAGAATCTTAACCATCGACAATACAAATTCTCCTCAGAAATGTACGAAGCAGCGTCGAATTTTCACGGAACTTTTGCAAATGAATTTTATACAAAATCTCACCTATTGTGTCGTTATACAAATATACAATAACGAGATCTCGTGTCAGTACTGGCCGTGTGCCAACGGTCCCGGTTACTTACCCGACTCGTGCAATTTTAATGCAACAACGTACCTTTGCTGAATGGGCCGTTTTTGTAAGGTAGATAGGACTGTTTACTTATGTAGAGCTAGATTTTCTTTATAAATAACGTAGTGGCAAGTGGCTTAAGTTGCAGTACTGCCTGCCGCTTATGAACATCGTGTTTTCAAATTTAATTATTCATTTCATCTTATGAACTATTAGCTCACAAAAAAATTGTAAACATTAAAAAAATAAATAACATTTCAAGATATTTTAAAAACATCATTTTTATAATAACAAAAAAACTCTTATTTACTGCACGTCTCAGAAGCTAAGTTTATACTCGAAATACATATATGTGTTACTTTTTTTTCCGGTTAAATATTTACATAATTTGAATGTTTAAATCTTCTGTATCTTAAAGCGAAACGAGAGTATATATATATATTCCTAGGTAGTTACACGTAACAAACTGTTGCCTATACATCGTTATAGATGAATCTCGAAGGACGGAATTACACCGAAGGATCTCTCAGCTTTTTATGCTAATTTCCCGAAGATGATTTGACGATATTGGGAATATCTTGAACAATATCGAGGCTAAGTGGTTTGAGGGAGATAAAGGAGGTCGCCAACAAGTTATGGATTACGGTGTCTGTATTAATACGTGAGGGACTTTGGACCCCTGTTTAAAAATTGAAGCACGCACGAGTTTGACTTTTGGCATAGTTAAAGTTTATTGGAGAAGAAATGTGAAAAGTTTAATTTTAATTTACATTTAATATAGGAAAGAAAAGAAGATATCTAAGGAATCTATGGTTACTTTGACATGAGTCCTGCTCGAATTTTGATCGGGAACTGGGGATCTAGTTTACTCGTAGCTACATAGACACATTGTCTGTTTTTCCTACAAGGAAAGCTAGTACTAAATACACGGAATATCGTTAAAAGGTCAGTAGAAATCTCAGACGTGTGGTAAATACTTCATAGCCAGTTTAGGGTCACGCAAGGAAGTGCGTACACTGTAATAAGTTCAGGGATTTCTCTTCGTGTGCGGTACCTATCTGTTTTCTAGACGAACTAGTTAGTGTTCTCTATGACTAGTTTACTTAGAAATAATATTCGTTTGTCTGTTTTTGCACTTAGTACCTTTTAACTACTGCGTATTTTGAAGTATGGTTGAATTTTGATCATTGAGCTGGCCTTTAAGTTTTCATAGATACAATAGTAAGCTCTTTTTCAGATATTATTAGTAGATAACTATATCGTTAGTTTATTTAGTTATGAGCCGCGTTGCCAGTAAATTTTAGACAGAGTAAAAAAAAATTATAAAATCCGAAGTTTTGGAAAAAATGTAGGTTCACCACGCCCTAACTACATTTCTTTTTTGAGATTTTTTTATGTTGTCGTTACAATAAAAACTTCTTAAAAAAGAACAAAATCACAAACCTAATTTTTCATTAAAAAACCGAGGTCTGCCGACACTGTTTATAAGCGAGTGTGAGATGCGCCATCTAGTTAGTTCCCACACTTGTATTCACTGCTAATTTAGATTGCGCGAGGAGTGTCACTACTTAAAGGGATAAACGTATAGCAACTACTTAACGATCCGAACACAACTTAGCCGGCTCAGTAACAAGTGAAACGAAAGTTTTGAAGTCTGTGAAATACAGAAGACTTAAAATTATTTGGGACACGCAAAATTTTAAGCATTGAAATCTATTTACCTATAATGTTTTTAAACACCAATCTCATCTAAAGTGAAAGAAATAAAACGATTCCGTCACATTAATAAAACGATAGGTACTTCTTTTGTGTGTGTGTTTATGTGTGTATGTCTATGGTTATATGTGACGTTATACTAGTCATAAGATTACAAAATGTGTGTGATGTAGTCTAACTTACGGTTGCCCCAAACAGTAATCTGACTATAGAGCATTTCATTTCTGAAAAAAATACATTAGTTAACCTGAAATTGGCTACGTGATATTAATATAAGAACAAAACGGAGTCCCCAGCGGACTATAATGGAATATAGCCACCCGAAGTACCCAAAATTAGCACTTACAAAAAATAAATAAAGACCAACCAACCGGCCGACAGCTAAATTGACAAAATTAATTACAAAAGGCTGAGTCAGCTAAATAAACTTGTGCCAGCCCTGTCGTAATGGCACTTTCATGAACACCCTTTATACATACTGGGAGAGTGCCTCATGTGACCTACACTTGTCGACAAATTAGGGGCTTGCCTGTAATGAGATTTTCCTTTTTGTACATCTTATAGTTTACTTTATCATTCTTTTATGTATCGCAATTTCACTGGATTTTTCATGGAAGTTAGAAAACCTACTCTGTGCTCGAACTTTGATCACATACATAGATTTAACGACTGAAACTCAACTAAAAATCTGTTTGAAAGATGTTATTGACAACGTCAGCTGTCTATAACGGGGCCTTCCATCTGACGACCGTGTTTTGGTTGTCTGTCCCTCAGACGTTTTTCTATGTAAGTAATTATAAGTGTGCTGTTCATCACACATACTTAAGTCTTAACTTGAGGCTACTGATAGAAAAAGAAGACTTAAAACTAACTTTAAACTTTAGTTTATGCTCAAAGAAAAATAGGAAGTACTCTCAGTGAAAATTTATCAATGCAGAACCGTAAACCATCGCAACATCTACTCGTAGGAATTGGAGTACGTTTTAGCAAGACCGCTCGGTTACGGTTACATCAAATAGTATTTGATGGCTGGGACGATAAATCGTAGATATCGGAACCCAATTCCGGTCAATATTCACGTGTCAATAGCACACGGACATTCATTTGTTCGTGATCTGCCCCGGGCACGGTTGCAAGGATATCCGTACGTGTCCTTTTTGCCTTAAAATACACAAAGCGAAATAAATGTCCATATTCCTATGTATTACAATTTTTTAGGGTTCCGTTCAAAGGTAAAAACGGGCTCTATTACTAAACTACCGCTGTCTGTTTGTTAGCAGGCTGTAGCTTATAAGTCTACGTAATAGAATATGACACATTTTTTTCTAGAGGGTTCGCTTTATAACTTTATACATAATATGTATATTTATACAATTATGTAAAACTCTATAACTTATTATACTTATACGATTTTGTTATTAGCTATTTAAATTATGTTGTACAGGGTAATAAATAAAATTATGGCTTCCAAGTTAGAGTTATCCAAGCAAGCATTCGTCTCGACGTAATTGAGGCTTTAATTTGATTACATTCTGCCGAATTTCCTAATTTAGGATAACATCGTTACATTGTCGAGACAAGCAGTACCTACATGTTGAACATCCAATATACATACATGATGACACCCTAGTACTCGTATCTCAGTATCTCCGCTCCTATCTACGATTGGATCGCAATAGATTGCTCCTACATCTACCAACGACATTTTCCGCAATGGATTAGGCCATTCTGATGTATTAGTTCGATGTCTCTGGCAATACATTTGGTGATTCTGAGATTATCTTGATTATCTGAAGCCTATATCTTATTGTTCGAGTCTTATTGCAGAATGAGATAGATAATTAAAGGAATTATAATTAAATTACTGATAGATTCGTTCGAGAAATAATTTGGTTAGTATTGACTAGATTGTTGACCAAATAGAGTTTAAATCTTAGTTTTCCAAATTAACCCTAAAATTGTAGTTGATTTGGCTGCTAAATAGAGAGTCCTGGGTTAAATTCCTAGTCTAGATGAATAATTTCAAACAAAATTTTGTCAATTACAAGAGATATAATTTATTCTACACGTTCTCCTGCTTAGAAAGTAAGTGAGACAACTTTTTAATGTCGTTTGCAGTCTTTGCAGGCGTACAAGCCTTAAAAAAAAGAAAACGAGTGCAAGGATGCAAGTTAATCTTTATTTATCCTATTTATTCTGTGGTATCAACAATAAAGTTTACATAGAATGCCCGTTAAGTCGGAGTTAAGTGCTTGAAGCCAAGACAGCGGTCTGTTTCCTGCAACACTGCAAGATAACGTGAAAACTACCTTACACTGAGTGCTTCTTGCCAATAGAATTGTCGCTAGAACTGCTTCTACGGAGTACTAACCTAGTTGAAACTACTTATTGCTCAGCTTTTACTTGAGGAGATAAGGCAATGAAATCAGAATGCAAATGCACATTTAAAATAGTACACAGCTGAAATAAAAACAGCGTTTGGTGACCACGGTATAAACGGGTTATTTAACGCGCTTACAACTTGGTCAGTTTACTGCGTTAATTTTAGTGCCGTTGTTAATGTCAGTGGCATTAAGCTATGATTAAGACGACGCTTTTTGGGTACACTTTCTTTAAGGTAAATAACGATAAATCCAAATAAATCTATGTTGGTGAAATCAATGTCAATAAGTTGGACTCAAAGTTATGACTTGGATTTTAAAACTTATTTCACGTTTATGATATTTTTATGTCACGTATAAAGCAATTTTACGTGTGAACTATGCGATACGATGATCAGAAAAAACTTCATAAAATAACGTGTTAACCGACTCTGGCACGCACTTGGATCATAAATAGGCAAGATTATGATCTACAACGACAAGTGAATTGTGATATCACTGAAACTTGTTGATTGCTCGTATTTTACGATTTACCCTAGCGGCACGAGACCCTAATACTAACTCTTCGATGGCTGTTTGTCTATCTATAATACAGCATTATATTAGATTAGGTCTTTACACTGCAAATTTTTAACGCTATAAAGACGCGCGTTTTGATACACTGTGTATTAAGGCTTTTACATAAAGTGATTACAACCATACCAATTTATATGAAATAATAAAAAATTACAGGAATTAACATTATATTTATAATAAAATCACATAATGAAAGTTTGCCTTTACCTGAAATCAAACCTCGTGCGATTTGCTGCTTGAATATAAAGTCCCAATTAATCAAACAAAAAATTATATGAACAAGTTGCATACATATTTAATATCATCACTGTTGTTGAAAACATCAGAAAAATCCATTTTACTTCCGAATTTATGATACACTTCGAAGGTCGAGTTATTAAAGGTTCTAAACGTAACAGATTGCTAAAGGGCCGTTCACCAAGGACGATAATATAACGCGGGGCTAACACGCGTCCTTACAGTTGACGTAACCTCTTTCGACCGTAAATTGGTCAGATTACAATCTTTAGAGCAGAGTTATGGCTCTTAACCTGTTGCTGGAAACTGCTGTAAACTGACAATTTTACTACTTAGGTTGTTTATGATGGAAACTTATTTTAATCTATAGACTCGTATTAATATGTCATTTTTGAAGCACCTATTTTTAAAATAATTTAGGTACGTACGGCTTTGTTATTTACCATAGTTGAAGTTTACATGGAGAAGAAGTACAGAAAGCTATATACGTATTGTTATAAAATATGTCATAACTACATATTGTTAAAGACACAAAAAAAACGCACACTACCCCATCGCATTTCGACAAACTACTTTTGTAACTGATTCTCCATAAATTGCAATAAGATGTTATAGAAGAGTACGGTTGACGTCTCGTTTGCAGGTCTACCTTCGATGTCGAATCGATGAACCCCATTACACGTTAAAAAGCTTTTCCTTTACAAATCCTATTAACAACGAAACTAAAACAAAATGTACTTTTTAGTTCACTTACAACTTTCTTTTCTTAGGACTCCTAAATAAATTTTAAGACAAAAGTCTGTAAATGTAACACAAATTCCATTGTAAATTAAGTTTGGGAGTTAAAGAGGATTCGCACTGGTTTCAAATTGACAGAAATACATACATAACGCAAACGCAAATGTTAAGTGCTTCTAGTACCTATTTCAAAACTTCAAAACACTTTTTTAAAAAATTGCAATTTTTGGATTACTATACTATACTTGAAGTCGAGATATAACTTAAGGGGGGATGTGTTACATTTCGCAATTTGGGGGGTCTTTTAAAATGTTATGTTGCGTTACATATGACGAACAACGCGTTACGTAAAATTGTTTTATTTGTTACAAAAAAACAGGTGGATATAATTCTCCGAAGTCGGCTAAATAGCAACGTTTTAGGTAAAAATACTTATTCATGTGTTACGTAACGTTTAGGGGAGGGGAGCAGAAAAACGTTACGATGCGTTACATAGAGGGGAGGAATTGCGTTATGTAGTACTTGAATGCTCCCTGAGTAATTAATAGGTGTTCAAGCTTGAGTCTTGACAATTATTACCCTGTCCGCTTTGCATTTTAATTACAAGTCCGTCGCTTTTAACACTGCTAACCAATGGAAAGTAATTTATTTTTATTGCGCTTTAAGTTCTTGATTTTCTCTTTATTGGTTTTATAAGTCCTTTGGTAATTGAAAAACGAAAAGTTTGGTGTTTTCAATGCAACATTTTAAAGATAATGTAGGTCATTAGCATTGTTTTTAGATATTTCTTACCTATTGTCATAAAATTTAACAACTTGCTTCGTTTCAATCTTTTAAAAGTAAATGTATACTATTTATGTTATTTTTAATACATTACGCTATTAATATTCACTCAAGGATACTATCCTTATCATTCGGCTCTTCTCTTATACATTCGATCATTATAAAAGACCTTAAATTAGTTATTTTTAATACTTTTCTGGGATTATAGCAGTCCATAATTACGTGGGGGTAGCTGGGCTCTCTAAATGCTGTCCTCACAGCCTACGCCACGTCAGTTACACTACACATAACAACGAAATAAACAACAAGCATAAATACCTCACAATCCTCAAATAGAGGCCTATTAAATTCCCAAAGATATTAGAGAGAAAATTCGTAATAAAATACCTAGGTTTTCTCAAAGCAGACACGACCCATGCGACCTCTACCCCAGTTCAGATTAAGTGCGCATCAAACTGATTTACAACTTCCAAACTACATTACTTGGTCCAACAGGTGGTAGAATGCTCCGGGGAATTTCGGGATTAAAGTAACAGCCCAGGACGCGAATGTACAAGCTACAACATTGAAAACAGTCATGTTAACTCTCTATATTTCCTCAGCATTTACTCTTAGTCATAATCAGAGGTACATTTATGGGATTTTGGATCCACGGACTCGGTATGGCTTCGCAATCCATCGCGGTCTCCAATCTCTGTTCGACGCTATTATTGATAATATTATTGATGATAAATTGCACATCGCTGATGGCTTCACCTATGAAAAAGTGGTTTCACAAAAGGTATTAGATTAGGTAATCCCAAGCCATTTTTTTTAGGGTGATGTTATGACACAAGATATACTTTGTCTGTGTGCTAAGTTTAATTCCAATCCGTTATACCGTTGATGATTTCAATACAATTATAAACGTTCACAAAATTCCATAGGAACCTACGATCGGGACAGAATCTATAATGTTCTATTCTTGGGTATGATCTTTGTGGCTTAAGTTAAATTTGAATTCATTTAACGGATAGGGTATGAAGGAAACTCAAACATCCAAATATCCAAAAAGATTCACAAACTTTCACGTTCATAATATTAGTAGGATTTACTTCGTTATTAGCTATTTCTAAATTAAAAAATTGTTGTCTAATCATACTTTTAAAGCGTGATTAGGTCGACTTGACGAAAAATTAGAAACCTACCTTATAAGAAAATGATATATGTATAAGGATGAAAATAATAATTGTCTACTATACAAAACAGCAAATTGTATTACATAAAACAATGACATAATTAAATCTCCAGTTACACTCAATACAGCAATAAACTTTCAATTTAACGAACACCCCTCGTCATTGCGAGTCTTAACATCTGATCTCATAACAGACAACAAATTCGTTGAAAATAATGGCGACGAAAATAATATAATCAAATGAAGCTGTTCTCGAAAGATATTTGGAAGCACGCGACCTACCTCTCGCTCAATTTACGAGTGGAGTCGAGTCGAGTCATCTAGGTAGAATGGCAGAATTACAGGGTGAAACGGTTACGCTTCTATTGTTGAAGATATCATTTTGAAAGGTTTCTTTTAATAATATTTCTGCTCGGATTTCTGAAGAGTCTGGAGATTTTGTATTAAATTTAATGTAGCTCTTTCAAAGGATACGAAGCTATTTATTATCGTCAAGGAAAACATTTAAAGCTTAACATGTTTTAGTAAGCGATTTATTTTTAGACAGTAAATATTTTGAAGTAAGTGTCGGATTTAGTCATTGTTAGAAGACTTTTTCTTATGCTTTGCTTTGTTAATTGTCATTATGTAAGTTACATGAAATTGAGCAGTAATTAAAAAGCAGTAGAGCTGTATATTCAACAACTAGTGGAAACACTTGCATAAAAAATTCTGTCACTTGGGTTGAGTAGTAACCCTTCCACGAATCCAGACCCGACCAGCATGGTGGAGTATGCCCTAGGCCTCCTCAGTTATGACGAGAGACCCGTATTCAACCAGAATTCTTTAGATTAATACAAAGCAATATGCCTACAGTTGAACCCGTTTCAGTAATTTAAACTGTTAGACGAAACTATACCCTCAGGAACTAGTGTGTAACTAATTAAGTTAAATTTTTAACTAGTGCAACTTAGTTTCTAACCATGACGTTGATTTGTACTACCGAAGTAATGAGAAAAAGGGTATAGCAATGTAAGTCCACTGTTGAGCTTCAAATCTTTCAGTAGCCGATATTGTAAAAGGTCTTTGGGTGAGTACAACTTAAGGGACTGATCACTGTCACTTTGCATATTTATTTAAGATATTTAAAATTATATTTTTAATATTTGGAAAACATGTAGGTACCGCTGCTTTGTATTGAGTAGATTAACATATATATATATATATATATTGCAATTGTACTAATAATGGTGAGGGAGTAAATCCTGCAGAAAAAAGCCCAATTGAGACCAGTTCATAACAGCAAACAGATTGTCGTTGAAAATATAAGAAGCAGGAAAACCAAACTAGTACAAATAGGCCCATATATCAAAATGTGCCCACGAATCCAATTGGTATTCCGACTGAACATTGTGAGCTGTCGTGACGTCAGTTCTCGTGAATTGTGACTCCCTAGTGACATGTGACGTGTTCTGACGTGACCTGTTCTGCGGTGACTCGTGGCGTGTATTAAAGCTTTTTGATGCCGCCGAAAGGTTTGTCTTTACGCTGGAATATCGTTAAGAGCTATTTGATCTTCCTTATGTCTGTTTGTAAGATAGCAACGTGACAACGACACGACATGATGAGATGAGATTTTGGTGACCACAAAATTATGTAGTGTTCTGGAGGTGCATATTACGTTTTTTAAATGCGCTAACGATATATCGATGCGATAGCGTTTATATCGATACAAACCCACTTTCCGCTTCCTTTCACGTCACTTCATACAAATATCATCGGACAAAAACGCAATAAGAACGCGCCTAGGATACACCGAGAACGCGTTCTTTGAAAACGCGCATGTGTAAAGGCCCTTTGTTGTTTCATTTGTAGTGAAGTGGATTTGTTAGGTATTATAGATGAGGATACTAATTACGATAGTGTGATTTAATTCCCATGCAGATTATAGGAAACATGAGGGTAATTTTACCACCCAATTAGCTAGCTCTAATTGGTTTATTAATCATGATTTCAGTTATCAATTTATTACTCGTATTAGTAAATTAACCGGGAACAGTTTATCGTGTAGGCAACCCTCAAGTTATAGAGAAAAATTTAACGGAGTTAATTCCGCGTCTTTGCTACAGACTCCTATAATGCGATTTATAAAATATGCAGAAACTCGGTCGACTTGATGTTAATATTAAACATTTTCCGCGGAGGAAAGTGCTCGTACATTTATTGAATTAAAGGAAAATCTCTTTGGCACAGAAATCTAATATACTTAGCATCCCAGAAAAATTAAATGACTTGATAAGATTAATAGCAATTTACTATATCGTCATTCTTACCCAAGTAACATAATTACGAGTGGGTTGGCAAACTTAGAATGCCTTTGAGAATATTCTAGAAGTACCTACGTGTACCAACTTTCACAATGTTTCCTTTTCTGAAACTAGTTGAGATGCGTCGAATATTTGACATTAGGTCTGCCGAAAAAGAGACTAACCAACAATCATTAATTAAACCGGGATAGTAGTAGGTAGTTTCTTCGTAATAATTTTTGTTTACATTAATTTTCCCAATTATTCTCTTCTTACTACCCGAGTATTTGATTAAAGGTAGAAAATTAAGATGTCGGTCTTATGTCAGTTTTAAACTCCTAAAGAAAGACAGTAATGACGAGCATAGACAACTGCTTTGAAAGAAAAAAAGCATGTCACAGTCGAGTCGAGAAACCTCTGTGAAAGATCTCCCCTCATCCGTAGTTTCTTTGTACCAAAAATTTCTTTTTTTTTCAGTATAATTTTCTTCCTGCCGTTCTTAATTTAGGAAAAACTTAAAGAAAAACCTATGTAAAAAGCGCTCCTTTCCGGAAGCATTATTATTAATTTTGCAGCTAATTGCCTGCGAAACAATTCACAAATTCGTGGGGACTTTCGGTAATTTTTAGGGGGTTTAAATTTTTCCTCATTTACGAGTTATCGTGAAAGAATGAGTTAATATTAATTACTCGACTGCTCCAGAAATACAGTAATGGTTTGAGTATGTATGAATGTCAATTTCCTTGGCATGCTTTATTGCCCAAATTGCTTGAAGGATTCTACATATTAGTCATCATTCAATTCCTCATTATGACACAAGCTATTTTGTTATTACAAAAGTTTTGCTCTCCCCCCCTTTTGTTACTTTTGTGTTCAAATGGTGAATGTCAAATAAGAAACTACCAACTTGTCATTCTTAAATCTGCAACTAATGTTCCTTAACAAAGCTTCAGGTTCTCATACCATCATCAATTCAATTAATTCCGATGTGACTTGAAGTAGGTACTTGTATCGGTTCTTGAATGTCAGCGTTAATGGCTTTAATTGATCCCGGTTCAACAGTCGGACAGTGAATGGTTCTCGTAATCCTATTCCTCACGCATTCTCTACATGTAAGTGCCCCTACTTATACTTTGTAAGTACTTTCTCGAAACAAGTGTGTTGCTTTGATGTCATTACTGATATTTTGTCGACCCATACAGGCGACAAATGAATTGCTAAGCTATAAGAGTCAGCATTACCCAAGAACTTAACCTTAACTTAAATAATACCTCGTTCTTCAAAGAGGGAAAGAGCAAGAAGATAGTTCGAGATATTTCCTAGAAAACCTACTTTTCGCTGACCATATCCGAAACTCGTGTTATCTGGCTAGTACCGGATTGAACCAGTTTTATTGGACGAAGGCAGAACCAATCTCCGTGGACGGTTTAATTGAACCTCAAGCGCCTTGTGAACCGGATCACGGAAA
Source organism: Lerema accius (assembly GCA_001278395.1). Taxonomy (NCBI): domain Eukaryota; kingdom Metazoa; phylum Arthropoda; class Insecta; order Lepidoptera; family Hesperiidae; genus Lerema; species Lerema accius. Next base: position 108,863 of record LGAG01000689.1, on the reverse strand, counting down.
TTGCATGTCTTCGTCTGCGAGGAATGTACTCGTACTTGTACATGCAATGTTCTACGTTTGAAAAATTTGTTTTGGATTTAAAGTTGTACCTTACTATGCTTTCTTTTTTTAATAAAATAGTTTTTAACTTAGTGTAAACTACTCCTATGCAAAGCTAAGTATCATTTGATAAAGTAGGTAGGTGTTAAAAAATCAAGTACTATTGTAATTTTAATTGAAAGCTCCAAGGGGTATGAATTAAAAATTGCTTCCTATAATTACAATCAGTACCAAAACTATACATGCTTTCGAAACGGTGGAAACTGCGAAGAAGTTAAAGGGCTGTATAAAATTTTACATTCTACAAACCTCTACATAACTACACCCCATCCATCGATTGGAGCTTTCAAAGACCGAGCTGGTTATCAATTTATTATTCTCCTCAACTTGATTTCATTTAGCAGGTTAATTACCCAGTTAATCACGCGAAAAATTAATCAAAACTCCGGAAATAAGAGGAGGCATTTCACAAAAGGCTCTAAATTAGTTTCGTAAATTAAACGAGTAGAACGCCGCGTCTTCACTGAGGAGCCCCGACCCTTATCTCAGGATTAGCGAGCCGAGTTATAATCTAATTTCTTAATTACTCTTGTCTATGTTTCTATACCTTTTTAATTGCTGGAACAGTTGTAGAAAATATGCGTTATTTTGTATAGCAAAAGTTTAGCACGTCACGAGACGTCACGTCAGCTCACGTCACACTACGTCATCTCACGTCACGTTATGCCAAAATTCATGTAATCGAGGAGAGTTAAATAGCACGAATTTTTTTTAATTAACTTAAAACATGTTGATAAAGTACAATTTTTGTATGTTAAAAGATTTATTGGTTATAAAATTTCTAATAAGAGTCCTAACTTGTAGGGTGTAAATAAATATTAATCCGTCACGATTCTCAAAGAGCGACTTTATATCCTTAATTAAACAAAGTCATTGCACTAGAAAATCATGAGAAGCATATTAAGTTTCTAACAAAAGGTTGGAAAATAATCGTGATTCGTGAACAAGAGCGTTGGACTAACGCTTGCGGTCATCTGTTACTGTCGGAACCACTAACGTTACTCTAAGACAGTTGTTACACTTCAGAACTCTAGCGATTAGCGATGGGAAATAACTCATTTAAATGACTCATATCTTATCATAACTTATCATCACGTTACTCGTGTTGTAGATGTTATTGACAATACACTGAAAATAACAAAAAATGTACTTAAAAAACCACAATAAACAGCTATGTATAATCTATATCATCACTTTAGTTGTTCATACCGCTCTTCGTGTCCTATCAGTTTAGCCTAATGTTTGGCTGGTAGATAATGCATAATGCGTTAAGCTCGCCATTTATTACCATATTTGTGATGTGGTTTAATAATGAAGTTTAAATAAATAAATAAACAGAACTATGGTTCCAGAAATAAGGCACCCTGTTATAATTTTGCAAAATTTTGTATGATACCACTTGTAAATTATAAAAAAAAAATAACAATATTGCGACATACTCAAACGCCAAGAAAACTATTTAATAAGAATTTCAACTACGAGTACCATCTAAAACTACATCACTTTACATCACATGGGATCGTAGTCAAGTGCTAACTTACTGAATGAAAAATAAATTAAGTGACTCAGCGAAATTATAGCTCATACACCATGGTGAAACTTAAGCTTTACTTTTAAGAAGACCAGGATATATTTGAATGGAAACACGACGGAAAACCGTGTTCTAAAGTGAACTTATAACACTTCATACGGTGACATACAACGTACAATCGTCATTAGAATATTATTATTATAGCCTATATCATTTTGACATTGTAGAAAGATAAGCAATTTAGGTAGTAGAGCCTGCTAAAGTAATGGAGACACTAAAAAAAATTACTGATTATTTTGACAGACATTATGTATCAAAGAAAAGCTCGAAACTACATAATATCGACGACCCCGTAGTCTAGTTGCTAGTGACCCTGTCTGCCAAGCGAGGGGTCCCGAGTTCGATTCCCGAATTTATATAACAGATAAATGTTTGCTCTCGGG
>LGAG01000689.1:68445-106024 GCA_001278395.1 Lerema accius | reverse complement strand
TTCATCTACGAGTACCATCTAGAACTACATCACTTTACATCAGATGGGATCGTAGTCAAGTGCTAACTTACTGAATGAAAAATAAATCCAGTGACTTAGCGAAATTATAGCTCATACACCATGGTGAAACTTAAACTTTACTCTTAAGAAGAGCAGGAAATATCTGAATGGAAACACGACGGAAAACTGTGTTCTAAAGGGAACTTATAACACTTCATACGGTGACATACAACGAATATAGTCATCAGACAGACCTCGTAGTCTAGTTGGTAGTGACCCTGCCTGTGAAGCGAGGGTCCCGGGTTCGAATTCCGGCCTGGGCAGATATTTATATGACAGACTAGACGATGCCCGCGGCTCCGCCCGCGGACAAGTCGATAAACAAAATATTGATTTCATCCCAAGGGAACCTATAATCGGGATAAAATGTATCCTATGTCCTATTCCTGGATGCAACCTATCTGTGTACCAAGTTTCAGTTTAATCCGTTTAACGGTTAGACCGTGAAGGAGGGACAAACATCCAAACATCCAAACATCCAAACATCCAAATATCCAAACATCCAAATATCCAAACATCCAAATATCCAAACATCTTTACAAACTTTCACATTTATAATATTAGTAGGATTAGTAGGATATGACAGATAAATGTTTGTTCTCGGGTCGTGGATGTTAGTGATGTGTTATTAGTGTTGTCCAAATACTGATTATTTTGACAGGTATGTATCAAAGAAAGGCTCGAAACTATACATAATATACTTGTATTTCCTTTTAGGTACGATGTAACTAAAAAAATTATCGCCTTAATCTAATCTATCTAAATAAATCATAATTTATGTGGTACTAGACAGTTTCACCACAGAGTAATATCATTTAATTCCACAGAGTACTCAATCTTGGAGTATTTCGCGAGTCAAGTTTAAGCCCGACCTGTATTTAATAAAGTTAATATCTAACAATATTATCTTTTTACAACCTTTTACTAAACGCTGCGAGCATTTAGAAAATTTAATACATTTCTACGAAAATTTTACTGCTGTTTCAGTTTTCTAAAATACTTTTCCCTGGAAATTGTTAAACTTTTACTGTTGGACATGTCTATTGTTTATAACTTTCTGTGTAATTTTGTTAAGTTTTTTTTATTGTTTTTAGATTTGAAAATACTTACTGAATAGTTGTTTAAGCTCTATAATACGTTATTTAACTTGTCTATTTTTAAAACAAAAGTATTCATTTTCAAAGCAGTTTTTGTGAATATTTAAGCATAATGTGATATTGACTTGATCCCGGGAACCCTCGCTTCGCAGGCAGGGCCACTACCAACTAGGCTACGGGGTCGTCATACATTCAATACAATACAACATACATTCATATATACATCGACCATACATACACTCTAAAACAAAACCCTTACGTAATCGCTAACAAGATGAAAAGCAGTAAAACCGATGATTAAAAGGCAAAGTAACGAAATAATCCACACACCAGCTCTCGTTAGCAGTTCGTTCATAATGCAAGCTCGATCGTGGTCGTAAATATTTATCGATGCGGAATTTTGATCAGATGCGGATACTCTGCTGAAAAGGGTTAAAGTTTGTGTTCGTTACTTTTTTTAAAAGCGAATATTAGCGGATTGTGAATTGATTTTTAAGGTTTTAGACTCGCAAGAGTCCATTATGTCAGACTATAAACTAGCTAGTACATGCACAGAGCAATGAATGTATCTGTTAGTACATGTCAATGTTAACGTCATCTGTCAAGCCTTCTGTTTGACTGTATTTATGACATATCTGTTTAAGCGCAGTGTGATAGTATGAGTTTTGTTTTTGTAGTAGATATCTGTAAAAAAGTTTAGTTTTTTGGACGAATTCATCATGCAAACTTTAACCACATCAAATCTCAAATTCTTATGTGTCGCCTTTATTTTTAAAAAGGCGACTAAAATGTAACTCTAAAAGTCAAAGATATTCATATTCGGAACGTGTACTGAAGCTACATAAAAATTTAAGGTCTGGAATACTTGATGTGGAAACCTAAAAGATCAGAAAAAAGTAGCATAACATTTATCAAGTCAGCTAGTTATAAGTCTTCAATATCCAAGAATAATATTTTTAATATGTATGTGTTTTTCTATCTTTGATCAAATACTTTGTAAATTTTCGAATTTCTCTAGAGCGGTTTTAAGACGACGCATAAATTTTCAAAAAATGTCTTTGAAGTCTCACAAAGCAAAGCATACTTCTTCGGCATCAAGAGTATAAAATATCTACATAAATAATAATAAATATTTGAATCGCAAATTTCGTCAGCTATGCCAGTACTTTCTGTCGTTGGAACCGCCTAAATTTCATACTACGTCTAAAGTCGTTCGAAGTTGTTAAGATTGTAGCGGAATTACGAAGATGCCTCTTTGTGCTTACAGTTTAAAAGAAGAGGTATTCAGTGACAAAGTTTGAAGCTGTCGCGATATTAATGGTAATGTGGACTAGGGTTGGATAATCGTCTATAGTATAATCTATACTTTGATCAATATTTTTTTAACATTTGAAATTACTGTAGACAAACAGATGGGACACAACACCAAACCAGAAGACTGTCACGAAACCAATGACACCCCACGCGTTAGACGTCGCGTCGTTTGAGCTGTAGAGCGTCCCAAAGAGACGGACCTACATACATACGCTCATAGAACAATACCCTCTTGATACTTGACCCTGCCTGCGAAGCGAAGGGTCCCAGGTTCGATTCCCAGCCGGGGCAGAAGTTTATGTAACAGATAAATGTTTGTTCCCGGGTCATGGGTGTTAGTGATGTGTTATTTGTGTTGTCCATGCCACCCGCGACACGGAATCCTACCGCAGGAGTATGAGTGTGTTAGTGTTTTTGTTTTTAGGGTTGTTTTTTCATTCTTAATTTTTGAAGTAAAGACACTGCACTTATTTCTTCTCATTACAAAATGTGAATGAAGTGAACCCGACGATGTTAGAAGTGTTGACAACCCTAAGGGAGGCTTCAAGAGCGCTTTGAATATTTTAACGAAGTGGCTTTTGTCCTCGAAGAAACGTAAGACCTTTCAGGGCGTCGTGTGTGAAGTCGGCGGTAACACCACACAATTTTGTTATTACACTCCATTCATACGAAACATGTTCCATGCCGGGTTTTATTCAGTATTTCAGGCTAAAAGTAAGTATGAACACTAAAATAAAAAGTTTTCGGGGACATATACCTACAACACGACGTGACATTTTTACATATTGTTGTCTTTTTATGTTAATCTACCGGGATATTAAGTTACGTTAACTGTGAAGTGTTTAGAGTTGCAAGAATACAATACGAGTTCGAGATTTGGCATAGTTAAAGTTTACACGGAGAAGATGAGCCAAAGCTTAATTTTGTTTAAAAAATCTGTTACAATGAAAATTACGAAGGCCTAGTGGAAACAGAAAAACATCCAAAAGACCGAAATGACATAACTGGATTTTTATTATCATCTTTGTTTTAACCGGTTAGAATAACAAATCAATACGAACAGACACAAAGCTCAGGTTTCTAACCCTGGACATAAAACGATTTAAGGCGACGCTACATAGCAAACTGACAGCGGTGCAAATTGTGTAACTTGAGCAGTTGAGGGTCATTGACTCATTGGTTTCTTTCGTCATACATCAAATTTCAGTCGTATTGTTATATCTATACATACGTTATATTAATACGTAAAAAGCTTTTTGTGTCTGGGGAATGACGATCAATTAAAAGATATAGGTACTTACTTAAAAATATTCTTAAAAATTTCTTACGGTTGCAAAAGCTTAAGCGTTGCATTCCTAACTTAAATGATGACAAAAACCCTTTTCATAAGTACACTTAGTACCTACCCTACACTGAGTTTTATATATAAGGAACATCTAACAGTTAGTTTGAAGATAAGTTCGTTCATTAAACCAACGACGTAAAGTAGCAAATAGCATGTGTATTTAGTTAAGTTGTCGCCAAGTCGTAGCCAAGTCATAGCTAAGTCGTAGCTAAGTCGTAGCCAAGTCGTAGCTAAGTCGTAGCCAACTCGTAGCTAAGTCGTCGTCAAGATTGACGCAACATTCGCAAGTAAACTGAGACCATCTCGACGTAACTTGTTTAACTTTACAACTTGATTTTCGGCTATTGGCTCGAAGTTTTCGTTTGTATCGCGGACTGCTCAGCGCTCCGTCGGTTGTTAAGTGGTATTCAAGCTTGAAAATAATCCAACTAAGTTCCTACTTTACGTCGGGATTTAGTTTAAAATACTACTATAAAAATTTTCGAAGTTGTGAACCAGAATAAGAATGTAATGGAATGTTTATTTGATTCAATACTTAGAGTCTTCTACAAGTAAAATATTTTATTAAATTAAAAATTATCACATTTTCAAGTACTAGTAGAACTGCAAAAAGTTAAATTCAAAGTTTTTTTTTTGTCTTATGAACTAAGAGCTAGCTTAAAGAATGTCTTAGCTAACATTTATAAACTTACAATATTCCCAATAATGTTAATTACGACAATATAAACACTATACATTCATAGCCCCACAGTAGAAGCCCCTGTGTTGTGGGTGCCATGGACAATACAGATACACAAGGACACAGCACATATCCAGACCAAAAAAATAATTCTAATTCAAAAATGTTCCTCTCTCGGAATCGAATTCAGAACTCATTGAACAGTCGTTACACCTAAAACTATTACGTTAAACGGGTTGTCCAATATAATGTATTGATTATCAGAATCTAAGTCATACAAATTCACCCCATATTAAATCAAATCATACAACACTATCAACTGAATATGCAATGGGGAATCTCAGAAGTGTGAGGCAATTTGCTTGGCTTCAGCGGTGAAACTAAATATGATTCCAGGTAAATCCGCTTATGTTGTATGTATCTTGGTACCGAGTATAAATATTTCTATAGGGTCGCAAATGTGATACATTAAAATGTTTTTATTTTCTAGAGGCGTTAGTTGAAATTCAGTAATACGAGTAAACATAGAAAAAGAAAAAGTCAATGGTTAGAAATTGGGTCGGTCTTTAAAAAAAATATAGCTGATGTCACTCATAACGCGTCCTCCTTGTGGCGCGGGTACATGTTATTATAAATAACTACACACACATACACACATCCAAAAAAATACTTTAAACTAAATTTTCTAAAATAAAACAAAGTTTCTTTCGATGATAACTCAACGATTGACATTTTATTTAATTTTTATAAAATAAAGTACACACACCTGTCATAGATGGCAGCACTAGTCATATATTTTAGATATCATTACAACACTTTCCTTTGTAACTTCTTATTAATAATTTTTTCTGATTTTGTTTCAGGTAAGTTTCCTAGCGACAGGTGAAAAGTTAGTATGGGATTTCATTCCTAGTATTTATTACGTCACAGCAATTTCAAAATTTAAACTTCCGCTTTGGTTTTCCCCGGTCTTAATTAATGACATCTGGCTTTTAGTGCTGTATTTTGTCACTAATTAAACTTGACGAGTGAATTTTTAGCGCGCTAGTGACGGAATTTAAAATGAAAAAGCAATGAGTGAAATCAGCTTCAACTTGTGATACTTAAAATACGCGTTGGACTTCGCGTAAATTAATTTAAGTTGGGATGAAAAAAACCATGAAAACCAAAACTGTCAATTTAATTAAAGGAATAGGAAATGCTAATGATACTCGATATATTTAACTAAAATTCTGAAACTTTTGCTTCAATTTTGACTTAGATTCTGTCATTTGAATGTCGAAGTACTTCAAGGAACCAGCTAAATTATTAGAAATATTGAATCGCAGTAATAACAAAAGTTGTCTACCGAGATAAAAAGACACCAAAGTTGTACGATAATGGAATGTAGGGAGCACTTGATGTAGAAATATAACGGTTCAACCAGACTATACGAGACAGAATACGAAGCAGAAAAACACCTACCCAGCCTTCTAGTTCATATACAAAAAATTAAGGTACACTTTCATCAGTACTCGACGGATTCGAAAAGTTTTCGGCGAACAAAAGCGAAACGATTGTGAAACAGACTAGGCTTTTGAAAGACAAGTGTTGAATGGCTGAGCACAGAGTGATGCGCCTCCACGGTGCGGTCGTGGGCTGAGTGCTCGTGAAACTCTTTCAGAATGAAAAGTGCGGAGTTGTGCAGAGTATCACTTGCATAATAACGTGAATTATTACTTTTTATTGCTTTAGGAGTAGCGAGCGAGTCTGTTTTACGATAAGTGCAGTGGCTATCTATTCTAATACGTAAATGACTCAACTTCGCATCTCTCTTTAACAATAATGGAAGCACGCAAACATGTATATTTTACGTAAGTCTATAATAATTATATTTATTGATAGAAAATTAATTTAGGATATAAATCAAAACGCTTACAACATACTATGTTTGGTACACAGATATAAGTGTCATATACACGTCGGACGGAAGGTTTCGTTGACGTAGAATATTATAGACATTGACATTTGCCAGCCAGGGATATCAAACAAAAGTCTATTGTTTGTTTTAACGATTTTGAACACAAAACAAATCTATAGTTATCAAAAAGAGGTCCAAAGTTGAACCCTTAATGTAATAATACAAGTATATGGTTAGATACACGTGACATCTATAACAGTATATTAATAATAGTCTCCATTTTATAGATATCTTGTATGTTATAAAACGGGAGCGCAACAGCTAGTTTCGTAATAAAGACCGAACCCAACCGCCATATTCCTTTTAGATTAAAGTGCCGTGAAGCGTGTGGGAGCGTCTCTTGGCTTTAATATCTCAAATACGGGATACTATAGTATTTGTATTGTACTGACAATCGTACGAACCACCGCCATTGACTGGTAAGTTGTTTGGTCATTTTTTCCTTCTAAGAAAGATGACTTAATATCTTTTATCTTACAGATGTCCTACAGTAAATTATTTACTAAGAAGTCCGCTCGGTCGCCGTCAAAACCGGTCAAGTGCTAGTCGGGCTCGCGCACGAACAGTCATCTATAAAAAAATATTGTTAAAAAAATACTTTTATTGTGTGGGGACCCCCTTAATATTTAATTTTTTTATAACGGCAACTAAAAGACATACTTAATAATGTGAAAATTTCAGCTTTCTAGTTATCACGGTTTATAAGATACTGCTGACAGACAGACAGCGGAAGCTTAGTAATTCCCTTTTAGGTATGGAACCCTAAAAATGCGGAAATACTAGGATACTTTACAAGAACCAGCTGCATCCGTTGTCAAGCGAACGGAAGGTACAAATGAGATGCATGTTTACGGATATGATCAAAGAGCAGTTAGCTTGACATGGGCCAAAGATACTCTCCGCTAATGAAGACGCTTAACGATTCTGGGAAAATGTTCAGTAACAGGAGACACGAATTTGGACGTCACAGATCCGGTTTAATATTAGCAGACCTTATTCTGTGTTCGGAGGGAAATGGTATGTTTGCATTTAATTTCGTGGATAATGGAGTAGCTTAAAAAAGTCATAGGAAAGGTTGAAGAAATAGAAAGGAAAGAAAAGGGTTTAGATACCGTTTTTGTGAAGTTAATATTTGATTTGAAGTCTTTCCTATTAACAATTTTTCTTTTATAAAATGTGTCAAAAATAGGAAGGTCTGCAAGTTTAAATGAAATGTTTTTACGTATACCCAAGGAAGATTTAATAATCAAATCAAATTACATAATCGTGTGCATACAATTCCCGCAATATGGATAAAGTGAAAATCAAATGAAAATTCGAATTAACAGTGGAAAGACTATTAAATCCCCAATCTCGTAGAGAAGTTCCTCGACAAAGAACTTGGACAACAAAGGAACGGAAAAACTTTTCACTGTGACAAATTAAAAACTTCCAACTGCCATTTGTTTACTGCTGTTGTTTATGTTTATACTTTAAGGTAATAGCCGGTAACAGACACAGATTTACCTGTTGGTAAGTGGTTACAACGTTTATTAGTTTGCTATGAGCATTAGGGATTTTTTGCGGACATTTTTGCCCTATGTAGGCAAGATGGAATGGATAACTCTTTTATTACCCGGTTTCTTTTTGTTTCAAGAATCATTTTTTTAAGGAACTCCCCTAGGTCTAGAGCACATTTCACCATATTCCTCAAATGTAGAAGAGTGAAAGTTAATGGAGAATTAAAGAATCGGACATTATTATCTAACTGACTCTAGGGAAACAGGAATTCTACGGTATAAGAAATCTATTATAGATACAAAAAATCTCATACATCTATCAGTGAAACAGCATGAGGGATCGCGACCCAGTTGCTTCGTAAGGATATCCATAAATAAAACTATTTCATAAATGATTCATGAACCACGTTCTGTGCTCAGCGGTTCGCTTTATCACACCTTGATAAATGGCTCCCAATCTCGACTCCATCACGAAACCTTCGGCGGGAATAGGAATTGCGATACGAGTACTATGATAAATACCAGTTCATAAATGATGCATCAGTGACGTCACACGCTGACGGGGGTCGCTGATACGTCATGGCACGTCGCGTCACACCTTGATTAATAGTTGCTAGTTATCCAGGATAAACCACACCAACTGTAGCGCCGGGAATTAAAATAGGCAGAAGGTGCTGACAAAGTGAGCGAATTGATGAATGACAGCATAAAAACGGGTGATAGATTAACGATGAAGACGAAAAATGATGCGTGATTTGTTGAATGTCAGTTTTGTAATAAATCTATGGCGTAATGTATAGTGGTTCTGTTAACTGATTGGAAATGGTATAGCGGTATGGGACGAAATTGTTGATAGATCTTTCATGAAATTCAACGGACGCAAAAGAGATAATACGATTATGGTCATCGAGGTCTTGTCAATAATTATTGCATCCATTGTCATCGTAATTAGGGTTGGGTCAACATTAACGTACGAGTATTGTGGTCGCCCCGAAAGTCAATATGGCGAAACTTGATTTGCTTGTTGACTAGATTGCGCTTTAAATCAAAATTGTTTGCCAAAGCCAAGTGCAGATCCACGATTTATGGGTAACATCTCATCGGTAATGCCCTCTGTGTTTGCTCGTTTCTATTTAAAAAAATATAGTTTATTAAAATTTGTAAATAGCGAATGTGGACCTGAATGATGATTGAGAATGAACTAAGAACCATTAAAATTTTCTTATGGTCCTTGAATTAATGATGAAATTAATTTTCTATTCTTGGTATCTAAGTGCGTGTCCCTTGTCTGTGTTTTGTCAATGGCACCTACTACTAGGAGATTCTAGTGTTTAAAATAAGCATAATTAAATTACTATTCTTGGTCTGGGTGTGAGTTCATTATGATTTTCCTGTGTTTTGTCTATAAAACCTAGTACCAGGAATTATTCATTGTTTCAAAATATTCTCCTGTGTACTTAAAAGTGGAAGCCCTAAATTTATATGTGGATAGGATGCGCCTATTGTAGTGAGCCTTCCTAACAATTACGTTCCATCAATTAGATAATAGCGCTGCTCAGTACAAGACGAGAGATCAGTTAGTTCTCAACGGGCAACGATATGGGACAATCCAGTCCCATCTTTAGGCCAAGCAACAATTGAAGTTTTGGAAGAAATAATCAGTGTTTTAATGACTTTTGTTTTCAAAAGTGTACTTTTGAATTAGTTATTCTAGATAATAATCAAAGCAAATATCTCTCTCCTAATCCCTTAGTGCTTTCGTAAACTTAATTAGCCTCAGAAATCCATTAGGACTTACAATTAAGTGTTGTTGCGAAAATATACAAATTAGACGAACTAATAATGGATTTTGGTTAAAGTGTAACTAAAGGGACGTTAGTGTTAAGTTTCAAACAAGTTTCTAATTAGTTTGCGTCTGCAAAGTTTTAGTTAAAGAAACGATTGTTAGTTAAAACATGAAGAATTTAAGAACTGGTAAAGTAGATCCAAGTCCGTTGATGCTGCCAAATCTCGTATCCAAATATGTCCTGGTTTGTTGGCAGTTACTTTTGTGGTGAGATGCTTTTGATTTATAGATTATTACGTACTCATTGGAGAAGGTAGACTTATTGCGTACCTTATAAGGTTAAAGAACAACTATGGCAAATTGTTGTATATTTAGTGGCCTAACCAAATATAGCAGTAAAATCAATACGAAGAACATTGATTTCTCTGATAATTTAATGATAACAATCGAGACTGCCTAACTTTTTCTCCAAATGTTGCCAATTCTACCAAAATTGACGATAACGTCTACTATTAGCGGACTGCAACTGAATTCCATGTTGATGACAGTGATGCTTACTACAAAAACTTTACTTACTCGCTAAAAATTTCGTGATGCGACTTGCATTTAATCTGTCATTTTGATGTCGTAGCAACGTCTTTACTAAACCTGATGGTTAGCCGTTAAATCCGTTGCCTGAACATTACGTCGTCAGATCGTGAAATTAAATGGTTTAGTCGTTATAGCTGAGCGATTGGAGGCTGTCCTAGTTGTGTTTCTTTAGCAAAACTAAAGTTTACTGTTATAAAACTAGAAGCATATTAACTTAAAAAGCTGATATTAAATTAATGATGCTGGCAGGTCTATGGTGTAATTTACCATGCGAGGTGCAGTCTGCATTGCGTCTATCGATTCTGTTTGTGGTGCCGTTATGGGGTTTGGGCACGCTAGCTGCACTGTAATGACGGCTGCCAATACCTGGTTTTCTGTGAAATAATTATTTACAAATTTCGATTTATTTAATGTGACCTAACTGGCTATCACAATCTTGGTTCACTTATCCGCTGAACGAATTAATTGTTAATAGGTATGTTCTTTTTTATGTAATAAAAAAAAAACGGGCTTGTAATTCCACCAAATCCTGTTGCCCATAGACATATTTGTGTGATAATATTGGCCTGAACACATTAACGGCCCAGTACTCTGCACGGATCTTTCTTTGTACCTGAGCAGGTCTAGAGCGTACTGCCCAACGCTGCTCTATTGCGGATTGTCGGAGAGCTTATTGGCGTTGAAAATTTTTATGTCTTCCCAAGGCCTCCATCGTAGCATAAATTTCTTTGGCACACATTGCAGGGATCCCATAGTATCATATAACGATAATCAGCAAAACAAAACTTCAAACGGAACGCTGAAGCTCGATTACGTGTTAGTTTTCAGTTTTCAGTAAACTTACTCGAGGCCCTGAATCACGCACGAACTGCTCCTACAGCCGAAACTTGTTTAAACTTATGTATTTCAACAAGTTTGCTTTCCTTCAACAAGTTTCCGATTGAAAAGTTTTAGTTTAGTTCCATTACTTTTCTTTCATATTCTTTGTAGAATTGGAACGGAAAAGTTCTTTTATTCTGTTCTATTATTCTACAAAATATTTAGTTTCTAAGCCATTTGTTTCTAAGCGAATAAAACTCATCAAAGCTAATATTAAAACTGTAATGTATTCGATATACCACAGGGTCTTTCCACAGTCAAAACCCTAACTGTTCCCGTGGGATAACACAAGCAAAATGCTTTTTGACATCTTTTAATATCAAAATCTTTTCACACCTTTGTGATTCGCTTCTTACAAATAAACCGAGAAGCAACATTGTCATAGTCGTCATCCTTTTCAAGTACGTTATCCTATATTTCAATCCAAGCTATGCCGAAGGGTACAATCGCCTGGGGCAAACCCAAAGTCGGGTTTACGTAAACCGTAAGAAGTCTTCCTATTGTTTTTTCATTATTACACCCAATATTTTGAATAAAATACCTCTGTCACATGTTCGTGAAGTATCTACATATTATAGAAATGTATTTTTACCAGCTTTTGAAATGAATATTAAATTGATTTTACATAGTATGAAGTTTGTGTAAGTACGCTTAAGTTTTGTGCATTTTAAAATAAGTTGCATAATATGTAACTTTTATTTGAGAATTTTTGTGGGATTGTCCATTTAAGAAGTGGCTACAAATGGCCTCAGTTATCTCCTATTTTACTGCCCTCTCCATTTTCTCGTTCGTATTCAGTTACAATGCCCAAATACTTACCTCAATAAGCATCGTCTTTTAACACTAAAAAATAAGTAGTCCAAAAAAGCTCGTAAAACCATTTCCAACGTTGAGGGTAAAAGACCTAACTCTCATTTTACTGTCGACCTCATTTTCCCGTCAGATACGTTGCAATCACGAGGACTTGCCTCAACAACCAACCTCTTTTAACACTAATTACTCATGCATTTCACCCTTTAAAAGCGGCTAAACCTTCTTCTATATTTGAGGTCGGTGGTTTGCTAGGCTGCAGATATTTTACCGTATATCGTTTATAACCTACATTTATACAGAAATGCGGGTTAAATACGAGAGCTTTGAGGTATATGGATATTTTTTTACCGGGTTCGCTTTTACCGGTTAAATTGCGATGGCACATTTTTTAATGGTAGGTAACGCTTAGCTACGTTCGGGAATTTTATAGTACCCGTAACAAAATGATTGCTACTTAATTGTATTAGGCGTCGAAGGTTCTTTTTATCAATTCTAAGAATTGGAATTGTGTTACATCTTAATAGTTGCAAATAAGGTTATAAACTGGTTATAAGTAACAAAATCATATGACTATTATACATAAAATATTTTGTGACCCCGATGAATGGCTTTAAAATTTGCAAGCTTTTAAATATACCTCTTCATTTTTAAAGAAAAAGTATACCTTTTAACACCTACACGTATTCTAATACTTATATTTTCTCCTTACAGGTAAGTAAATCTACAAATTTCCATATAGATGGAAACCAGCGACATGAGGTGAGGAATCTTGACGAAGCAAAGCTTAGAACGTTGTTTTAAGTATCTTGCATAAAATTTACTTGGTTGTGCAAAATCAAAATTGTGGAGGCTACGGTGAATAAATTTGCAGTAATTATGTAATATGGAGTATTAAAATTCACATGATCTGTCCTTTAGAATAACAATTTCGTACGAACACTACTAATCAGGTCCATTAAAAGTGGTATTTTTAAGTTAAGTAGGTAGGTATTTAAATAGTTAGTGAATAAAATGTGAAAATAGTGTAGTAATTTTCATAGTTCTAGTGTTATAAAAATGCCCACCGTAAATGGCTTTAAAAGGAGTGTTGTAATATGAATCTTTCGAAGCTTAATTTATTGTTAATTTACTTTATTTCTTAAGTAGAAGCATTGATAATGATAAATATAATGTTAATGTTTTGTGTGAGGAAGGCTAAATAAAGAAATTATTTATTCCCTTACTTTGTTTTGAAAAATGAGCTTTCCTAAACTTAAGGAGTGACATAAAGTAACTCTGCTTTTATAAGACAGTTTAATGCGCATGTATGTAGCTTTAAGAGCCCTTAATCCTGAAGATAACGGCGCAGACCCTTTACGATCTTTGAAATAATCCTTGACCTTTAAAATACATGTGAGCGCTTCAATACATGTCATGTCATTCGAAGAATGTTCCTTGGTCACTTCTGTGTTCTAAAGAACTTACCAAGGAAAATAGGGAAAGTAGAAACTATAATTAATGTCGTTTTTAAAGGTAATATGGATGTGAACATGTTCATATAAAATCATACTTGAAAAACAAAAAACACGTTTTAGTCTTGAAAGTAACAAAAACCAAAAAAGTAAACGTTGTAAAACGATTTTCTCAAATTATAAAAAAGTTTACTATCGAATTGGTAAACAAAATCATTTACTAATAGCAATCTATATTAGAAAAAGAACTAGAACTGACTGAAAATTATATTCACTGATTACCTAATTCTATGGCGGCTAAATAAAAGTGTATTAACATTTATAAGTTTAACGAGAAAAAGCTTTTACGAAGTTTTACAGGAATTAAGTATTTAAATTTTTTGTACATAAGATTCCAGTGACGTAATCTCATGTATTGATAATATGGTCGCATCTGCGCTTGTACCCAAATTTCACCTCGTCTGAGAGCTTAAAAGCATCTAGCAACACCTGGCACTCGTGGAAAATGTCTGGCATTATAAATGTAGCTTGCTAACACTCCTGTGTGATATATTAAAACTAGCTTTGTACGTTGAACTGAGGCAAGAAGATTATATTTTTTCCACAGACCAAAAAAGCGTGGTAGGGAAAAACATAACGTTAATATAACAAATGATAACGTTTCCCGATACATTGCTCGGCAAAATGTGCTTGGTGACATACGTCAGATCGTAAAAAAAAATCATATCTTTTTTTGGCCTGAGATTTTTTATAATATAGTGATTAGAAATATAGTGAACGAAATTCCGAACCCAGTAAAGGCCTTAAAGATTGCGGCGATAAAGATAGAAAATCTATACTATAATAAAACAGTAAAATTGTCTGTACATTGAGTATATTTACCAAAAACTAATCTAGAGTGACTCAAAAACAGTAACTGAGTACGAATCTACAATTTTTAAAATTTTTGTATGTCTGTTTGTCTGTTTGTCTGTATGTCTGTTTGTCTGTTTGTACACGCTAATCTCCGAAACTACTGAACGGATTTGAATAAAACTTTTTTATTCTATAGCTGTGAAGTCTGGGCTTAAACTAGGCTATATTTTTTTCCGGAAAATATTTTAGTTTTCCTGGAAAAATCAACGAAAGTTTGTATGGTTTTTTTTTTAAATATCAACCGATTGGTTTCAAATTTATAACAAATATTCCTTACTTAAATTAATTTAATATGTGTCTCCCAGTTTTTCGATATTTGATCAAGAAAATAAAAAAAAAGTGAAAAAAATGTACAAAATTTGAGTTTTTCAAAGATCGTTCACGGGCGACTCATGATTGATATCAACGTGGTTTTGAGAATATAACTTCCTCAACATACTGTTTACAATATAATTTCACAGATTTTTCAATTTCGCTCTACAAAGGGTACAAAACAGGGAAGAAACTTTGAACCAAAAATACCTAAACTTTATACGAGTATAAGTACACATGCTATGTTTTTACTAAAGTTAAGCGCGGGCGGGTAGCTAGCTTTGAATTAAAATTGAGGATCTAAAATAAAAAAAAATGCAAAAAAAAAATTAATCAATCAATCAATCTTAGAATCAATCAATCATGAATTATCAATACATAATAATAAAATTGTGTCAAACACGATAGTATCACCATGGTCACCGAGTAAGGATTCCTGATATTTTAAATTAAACCGTAGTTTTTAGTCGTAATCGTAACCTAATGAATCGATCCGGAATTTTTATCATGATTGATTTTTTATTGATTTTTGAGGCGATACGAAGTGCGCCGGGTCAGCTAGTTAACTAATAAATTTGTTAATCAACAGCCGTTAGAAATTTGGTTTTAACGCCTCCAAAAACCATTAATTTATGTAAATCCGGTGCCTGGTTACAATTCAATGCCAGATTATAATGCTCAAACAAGAGCGGTAACTGATTCTATTTGGATGCGGCCCATTTGCATAGCCTCTGAGTTCTGCAGTCGTATCTGCCGCTGATTTATTAATACTGACGTAATGCGATCACTTGCATCGTGCCGCTGAATTGCATTTGCATATTGTTTCTGTTCGCCGGAGCCTTTGGCTTCTAATATTGTTTATAGGTTTCAGAAATTTACTGCTAAGGTATTTGTGACTGGTTTTTTATTAACTTTGTTTTTGTCTGTAGTCGCGTTTGATGGAAATTGATATTGTTATTTGAGTGTTTTCTATTTCATATTATACGAATGAACGTAGCTTACAAGTGTCTTTTTATTACTATCTTGAAATGTTGTTAGTACAAATAACGCTACACTGAAGTGAAATTTTCATTACGCTGGTTTCCTTAGAAACATTATAAATTCATCTGCACATTCACACGTTTTATTTTGTAACTATTGCAGAATTTGTTAACAGTGAATAAAAGAAAAGCTGAATTCAACCACACGAATACTTGAACTTTTTGCTGTGTCCAGATTTCGTGGATTAACATACTGTCATTCCGATTTTTGACTCTAATTATACGCAGGTAAAGTTTTTTTTTCGAAAATTTTTGGATCATTTGAATCCTGTAGTTTCGTTTCCTAATTACGAGGCGACGCCAGAGGAATAAAGTCCACTTGAGTATCGAGTACATTTTCAAAAACCCATTGCTTTGCTGGTTTCCAATTTTGTCGCACTGCCTAATAAACCAACTCGATTCAAATGAGATTCTCTGTTTCTGTTAATCAAATCCCACCCTTATTTACACTAGCATTTTAGAGTGTTATTTCGTTTGGCCCGTGTTTGAAACTGACAATGAAATGTTTTAAGTACTAATTATTTCTTTAATCATTATGTGTGTCATAGTTATGATATGTATTACTTCATCTTTAATAATGACCAACATCTTTTGTTAGTCATAATAGGATATCTAGTTTGAACCGATTAAAACTGGATAGAACCGCTTTCAACGAAACTGGATCAAGAGCTTTTAGAAGTGAATTTTTCAATTTCAAACGAGGGGCGGATAAGTGTCGATTCGATGAATTGGTATGCACGTGTTTTTATACTTCATGTAAATAAAATAATTGAGATTGGAACCGTTCATTATAAGCGGGAGGTAATTCGATTAACAAACACAACCCGTATTTAACGAATTGGGTGTTCCATTGAATTACTTTTGTGCTGTATTGGGAAGTAGGGAAAGAGATTGAATTATTTACTGGTGATAGCGAAAATAAAGTAAAGGAGAATAAAAATCAAGAATAACACTATACATGCTATTTATTTTTTATTCCTGAAACAGTGGGGTAATAAAAAATATCTAATTAGATTTAGATATAAAATTATAAAAGAACAGCCTCTTTTAAAAACGATTCCCGCGTCGTCTTTTCCCGTGGGCATAATATCTAGTATAAAAGATTTAATTAGAAAAAGTTTTCTTTTAATTACTTAAATGGACTAACTGTGTATTGTTTTAATTATTAATGGTTGTTTAGATGAGACAGGTATCCTCGAATTGAAAACTAAAGACGTAGCTAGAATGACAGAATCATACTTAAATATAAATGGTACTACTCAATACTCACCCTACACTGTACTACTCATTATTCACACACTTCAAGACCAGGTCGAGAACGCAACAATTAAAACTCATCTGATTACAAAAAATTATACTAAACCGATAGATCTTTGAATTGAACCCAGTACCTTTTTGTACCTTATGAATGACAGACCGGTAAGCAATCATTGCGTCATACGGATTGTGTGTAATGTCTTATATTTAAAAAAATAACTAACACACACATGGACATACACAGAGAGAAATTTGATTCCATCATTCAAATTTCTGTCTAGTTAAGAATCGAACCCAGGACCTATTGTACAGCGGTCCAGGATAACCACTGCGCCATAAGGGTCGACTGTAATTACTGATATAAATTTTAATATTTGGACGTAATGAAAGCTGTCCTCTTGTGTCGTTAGTGACGCATTCGACACGGAGACGAGACGAGGCTTTATTAAAATTCTTTTTCAGACAATGCTTCATTGTTGTATTATGTTTGGAGATTTCTTTGAGCATTTCTTTGCATATTTTATATATTATTAGACTTAATCACAACTTGAGACGCGCATATTAAATTAAGGGGATTCTAGTTCCATCAAATGTGCTCGAAGAACAAAGCCTCAATTGAAATTTCCATCAAACTATCAATTTCATAGTTAGTTTTTCGAACAAACTTCATGACAAACAAAGTTCTTAATAGTTTAGGTGATACAAAAAGTAAAATACTTTTACGTAATACCTCCTAGTACTACTTAAGTCACTAAGGTACTAATAATATAGTATTACTTCAGAGTAATCGTTATTATTACAGGCAAATAAAAAAGATAAATAGGGTATAGTACATTCTTAGATAAGATAAACAAGCTTCCAATAATATCTAAAATAAATATTATACCTACGATTAAAACGTAGCGAACAGACATTTCTGCGAACGACACTTGTCACAACAATGGTTTAAGGAGGATTATAAGAACAGGTATAAGATTTCTACGCAGTACAATGTTTTCCCAATTTCCCAAGTGTAACCAAATTTCGTTTCGTAACCTGAAAAAGAAAAAAGCCAGTGCGAGCTATTGCAAGATAGAAATATTGTCAACGGTCCCTAATTCCTGAAAGGTTAAGAACCACTGTTTTAGTTTTTGTCCTCACGACGGAGTTGGTCTGTAATTACTATCTGTAAGAGATAGAGGTCGCTCTCCTAGTGTGGGTCTACCGCAGTGGTCTCACAAAAACATTATAGATAGACTTTTCGTTGACATAATTTGTTTTCTATTTATTCGCTTTGTTATTTGTACCCCAAAAGGTTTTTTATTGTCAATTTATTTTACTGTTTTAGATTACAATGTATTATTAAACCGCATTAAACGCAAATTGGTTTATCGGTGACAAAAAAGAGCAATTACATTAAAATTCTAACAACTATTAGTAGAAAAAACACTTGATTTGAATTTGTTATAAAAAAGATTACAATTTGCTGATCAAATATTTTATTCAAATTTTAAAGGTTTAAGTGTATACTACGAGTAGATTAACTATTTTGAAGTACATATTTACGAGTACGAAACTGAACTGATGAATTACGCAACTGTATCTATGATACAGCAACGAAAATGTATCTATGATATTCGACGATACAATAATATAGTTAAGTTGTTATCAAACACGAGTTGTCGTTTACTTTGAACCAAGCTAACAACGTGTTCAACAAACTTACAGGGAGCCAACTCCTAGGGGCGCAATAAAATTTAAACTTACAAGTTCTCCGCAGTAAACTGGCGAATATTTTCAACTTGCCAGAGAAATCGACGCTGAGTTTCAAAGTAAATAAAATCTTTTTCATATTAGTCGGTTAGGATCCAGTTCAAACCGCTTTCAACTAGTATAATCTTGCTGAATTCACAGTGGACTTTTACGAGTATGACTTAAATCAAACAATTGCTTTCATATTACTTTAAAGAGTTTTAAGTTTCAGTGGGTCCATTTAAGTTTCATTTAAAGCAGTTCGTATTTTAGTTTTTACTCTCTTTTGGTAGCAAATATAAGATAAGCTTCAATTAACATTTACTTATATTGGCGACTCTACGTGAATGGTCGCTAAAGCAACTTATAAGAAGACTACTGTTTACTCCCACGTAGATGAGTCTGTCTGTTAGTCTGTCGGATCGAAGCACTTTTATAGTGAGTAAATTCTTAAATCTCCAGCCGGCAAATATCCGGTTCCCCTTTGAACTGAGCCACTCCGATCACTACGGATCAAACGGAGCGAAGACATTCAATTGGATTTTTTCAGTTCAATTCAAAGATGTGTTACGAAATGGGAAAGTATTCTACAAACTGATAAAAGGGTCCTATTTTCAAAGAAATATTTAGGTAATTTTTCGCGATTGAAGTATTTAGGAGCATCTTCCATGAACATTCATTTGATACCCGTCTACATAGATACTTCACTGAACAATCACATCAAATTAAGCCAATATTTATGTATTTAAAGTACCTGATTAATATTAAACACTGCGCATTTAATCGAATAAACTATAAATCATGACCAAGTCAGAGTATTGCAACAAAAATCAATATAGTTATTGGTTAAACTAAACACTTAACCGAGAAAACCCTTTAAGGCCATTCAGACCGAAATTCTAGTAAAGCTTTTCCAGCTGATAGCAAAAAATAGGCACGTTTTCTGTTCTATTGTAATAGCTATCCGGGAAAGCTGAAAACATTTGGAAAATTGAAATGAAATACCGGGCAGTGGGCAAAGTAATTTTTGTCACGTTCTAGTCGGAGTGACGATTTTTACTTGGAACTTTGTTCCTAAAAGTCCAAACCTTTTTGTATGTGATAAAAATATATTGTTATAGCACAGTTTCCTAACAGTTGCGAATAAATCGTAAGTCAACTAAGAAATAAGATTACATTGTGCTATACCCTGTTTTTTTTCACTGCGGACTAAATTGACACATGCAAATGTCAATTTTCAAAATAATGTTTCCAGCTTTTTAGTAATAGTGTTGTATTACGATACCGGTTTTATGAATCGTAACTTTTTACGGTTACCACTTAATTTTATTCTTATTTGACAATAGACGAATCTTTTAAAAATAATGGTTAATATGAAGATATTAGATAAAAAAATATATATTTATTAATTTTAATTACTTATTACACTAAGTAAATATGACAATTATATAAACTTGATGTCGAATAATACGCAATAACAAGTTTTTAACAGGAACTACACTCTAATTGGTCGATGGACTGTAGCCAATGCCATAAATATTGGAAAGACACATTTTTGTAATTATTACTGAAAATCGGTAGAAGATAGAAGTTACGGTAGTGGCACATCACTATTAATGTTTCATAAAAAACTAGCAACACAGCTAATGTCAATTTAGTCCGCAGTGAAAAAAAACAGGGTATAGTTAATGTTATGAATAAAAATTTTAATAAATAGTCTTCTTATACGTATTTATAATAATACCATTATAAATGATATTTTAACTTGAATCTCAATTAAATTTTTATCAATAAAATATAGCGAAACGAACTCCACAGTACAACGAGAAGGAACAAAAACTTTTCTTCTATCAGTCCCACGTTGGGCGCCAATTCCACATTTTCTATTTTATCTCAAAAACAAAACCGAATTTGCCACACACATTAGCAACGTAAACGCGATACTTCCCAGTAATAAGGCTTTATTTTCGCATTACGCGAGTACGAACGAATTTTTATTAAAATTCTTTGCGCGCAAGGCACGCGTAAGGGTCGTCATTACGGACTGTGTCACGGAGTAACTTTATTTATATCTGATGTTGTGAACAACGGTTTTTTACTGAAATATACGTGGTATACCCGCTTGTAGTCTTTTTACCTGACTGCTCCAGAAGTAAGGCAATGGTTTTTTAGTATGTATGTATATCTGTTTCTTTGGCACGCTCTATAGCCCAAACGGTTTGATGGAACATTCAAATTCAAATCATTTATTTCGTCTCAGGAACTAATAGCTAACTTAACGAACGTCAAAAATTTTAAATAACATGTACAACACGAAATGAAATTTAAAGATAAACGTGATGTTACATGTAAGGTGCCATTGGTTTTTTTTAATTTTACGAGATTGGATTATTAAGATTAACAATTTGTTAATTAACAAATAAATATACAAATTATGAGCTTTCTTCCGTCTTTTCACTAATTTATGTAAATGCTCTTTTACGTGTTAATAAACAAGTAGTCGACAGCAACTTTAAACTAAACTTCTAAGAGGGGCGCTTTCAACAAAATCTTTTAAAAATATTATAAAGCAGTAAAAAAAATAAAAATGCAAATAAAGCAATTTAACTTTTGCTGTAGCGATCGCTTCCCGGTCGGTACAAACGCCGTGGCTATAGGGTCTCTACTCTACCTCCTAAAATTCCTAAAAAATAAAAAAATACAGACTAAAGAAAAGTTGTAATTATGAAAAACTGATATTGAATTGATTGAAGTAAGTGTATTATTCACAATATCAAACTTAATAATATGGTTTTTGATATTACAACTTTTTTATCTACACGTATGTACAACTTATTACCGTACGAATACGGTTGGGTTGAGAAATCTTCACTAATTTACGTCATAATCATATTCGATTTGAACCGCCCAATATAATAAACAGTTTAGGGGAGACCGGGTTTGGTTGTCTCATGGGTTGGTTGTCACAGCGGTCATAACACAAAACTGAACCATCGAATAAGACTGTTAAACGCCGTGGCAGGAGTGAAACAGTAACACCTCTTTCCTTACTTCACATCAGCTCGCTCTGATCTGCCGTGACGGCATCACACGTGTTTATTGTTTTCGCGCAGCAAAAGTATATTTTTGTGCTGCTGTGTCGAACCTCGTAATTATACGTATTTGTTTTAGAGTAATAATATTTCGGTGCATTTCATGATGATAGATATGTGTTTTATAATATCGTAATACAGTTTTGTTAATTATCCATTCATCGGAATTTATTTTTAAGGTTTTTTTTCTAAAACGTGTTCTGGGGCACATTGTCTCAAAATTGCGGGGGTTGGTAGTCACATATAAGTGAGAAGAAGGAAAAGAAAAAGATTTTTGAAACTAATAAAAATAAGAAGGAATCTGGTAAAAACAGTAAAGATGAGAAAGAAAAGAAAGATTTCTGCGTTTCCATACTCAGAAAGCAAATTTAGAGATGTTTAGACTAATTTGTAAACCGATGTCTTAATGTTACACATTTGTATTAAAAATGTATGTAGTATTATTGAGTGATTAATTTAATAAAACGTAACAAATATTATGAAGAATTATAAGACCGAATATTGATTTTCTTTATATAAAATCCCTGTAATTTAATATGTGACTTCCTACCCTAGGCATTGTGACAACCATCCCTGAGCCGGGGTTATAAGTCACATTTTTTTTTATTACAAAAATATAAAATATTTCTTCAACTGGTAATAATAGACGAAAATACCTTTATATTTTTTGTACTAGAATAATTACACTATCTTTTGGTATAAAAATATCATTCCTAAACGACGTACTTTGGTGGATACACGAAAAAAGAAAAAAATGTGACTTGCAACCCCGGTCTCCCCTATACTACAAATCATTATTTGTTTATACATACATAATTATATTTTCCATCTGAACTTTTGAATAAATGTTACTTTTTAATGCTCTTATGTCCAAAAAATACGGGCACTTTATTTTTTGCTGTTTTTCTGAGATAGTTAAAATTCCGGGCATGTTAGGACAATTCCTGTCATGTGGTGACCCTACGCGGACGTGACGGCAACGGGCAGTATTCAGCGGTTACACTGTAGACAACGACATACTAAATACAATTAAAACTCTGTAAAAGTCAGTTAAATTTTGATAATAATGTGGGCTAATCGATTATGTTATACTATCACTGAGTTTTACTGTTTAGGACGTGTTACGTTTATACGTTAAAATTCCTGGGTTATGGTACAGGGAGAAATATAAACCTTAAAACTGATAACGTTAAGAAACTTGACACATTTTAATCCTGTTTTTGATTGTAATAATAGAATATGAATAGGTTTGTTTATTTGATTTAAATAATAAAAGATGAGATTGTTACCACACTAAATTTACTGGAACTAAAAATTATTCAATATCATTACACAAAAACCTTCCCTAAACATTAGATACATTCAAACTGAATAATGTATAAATAACCATCGGAAACCGGACTGTTCATTTGTAAATCGAACGCTATTGTTTTATTCAACACAACACGAGCACGCTCTGTAATTGTAATGAATTTTAATGAGATCCAAAATCACAGCTAAATAAACCTATTAAGCTTCATTACAGTAATATAAACTCGAGTTACTAGGCTTTGTGACAAAGGAATACCGATGTGTGCGCGCGGAAATTAAATGTCAATTTGTTGACAGGAAGATTCGCTAGATGTTTAGATGTGTGTCGGAGTGACGTCACAGCCCGGGAAATAAGTTATTGTTGATTGTTTTATGTTACTAGGGATGAATTGTAGGGACTTTAGCTGTTGAAGATTTATACAAGCACTTAAGGAGAGGCAAAGTTACTAAAATATTAGTTTAATTTGCTCAAAACATACAGTCCTAGTGCCAACATGTGCCTTTCTTAAAGAAACAACTTCACATATCTCAAGTTTACAATTCAAAATATTTCGGTATGTATT
Source organism: Lerema accius (assembly GCA_001278395.1). NCBI lineage: Eukaryota > Metazoa > Arthropoda > Insecta > Lepidoptera > Hesperiidae > Lerema > Lerema accius. The sequence goes on along the minus strand of LGAG01000689.1, from coordinate 82,329 downwards.
ATAGCACCTACCGCTAACTTCGCTCCTAGTTTTTTGTTCCAAGTTCAAATCACGTTTTACAGACTTCACCATGTCAACCTATAACTGTCCCACTACTGGGTTCAGGTCTCCCCTCACAGTGTGAGGGGAACAGGCCCGTCCATCACGCTGGCCTAGTGCGGATTGGCAGACTTCACACAATCTTTGAGAACTTAGTTGTGCAGGTTTCCTCACGATGTTTTCCTTCACCGTAGCAAATGATAATTAGTATCTAATACGCACATAACTTTTTTAAATTATAGGTGCGTGCGGGGGTTTTGAACCAAGGAACTCCCGTTCGAGAGACCAACGTTCAAACCACTAGGCTATCACAGCTATATTAGTTGCTAATAAATCGCGGAATACGCCTTGTACTTGTCACACACTGTTCGCGGCGTGGTGCTTTATTTATTATCTCCGAAACGAACCCCATTCCCACCGGGAGTATGTTATCACTGTATCTCGACACGAGGAACATACCCGGGTCTGATACGAGATTGGATCTGTATTTATAACCCTTGTAATAGCGACATAATCTGTGTTGCCGAAGATTTAAAGTACAGGGTTGCTATGCTCGACGGTGGAGAATGAAAATTCTAATTTGTGGATAACGTTCTTAAAATGTTTTGTTAAATTTGAAACTCCTTTAAAATTATTTAGAATAAAAATCCACAATCGGGTATATTGTAAGAAGTTTTTTGTATATATAAAACATTTTTTTTTTGTCCCACACCTTAAATCTTATTATCTACTAGAAGTTGCCGGCGGCTCCGCGCGCGTAATTTTCCCGTTTCTGGAATATTTTTTTTTTGCTACTCCTCTCCTATTCATCATAGCGTGATGTTATATAGCCTAAAAGTTTCCTCGATAATTGGACTAACACTAAAAGAATTTTTCAAATCGGTCCAGTAGTTCCTGAGATTAGCGCGTTCAAACAAACAAACAAACAAACTCTTCAGCTTTATAATATTAGTATAGATAACAACATTATGATTTTTTTTAACTTTACGTACTGGATTGTAAAAAACCTTGTGATCTTCACGCATGGGTCTTAATAGATTTTACTCATTACGTAATGTTTATTATTATCAAAATAGAATGAGAAGGTCTATCACAAATCAAAGCTCACAGCCACATACAAAACGTACCTATACATTTAAAATAACATTAATATTATGATAGAACGTTAAATTAATTAGTATCTACAATTCCCTCGTCAGAATGAAGAGGGTGAACACTGTACTCTCTGTTGAACACAAACAATAACTTATTTATCGTCAAATACACGCAATTCACCTGAACAACCTTTCAAGGCCCCTTTAGAATTCAATTGAGGGAGCCGCCTCTAGACACTAGCTACTCACGTCGCTTGTTCTCTGTCAAATGTATTTTATACACATTTAGATCAATACATGCTTCGTGGCTTTTAATATACGACGCTGTTGAGGACGGGAAACAATATTTTCGTATCTTTAATTATTAAAAGTTGTATCTATCCGTAAGACACCCTGTATATTGTACACATAAAAAAATAAAAATAATGGTTATTGTAGACATGCATAAAAGATCTATTTAAAGTAAAGGTCATAATGATATAGGAAATAAAGAAAAATCCTTTTTAGACTAATATTTTTTTTGCAAGAACAATCGACCAGCTTGGAATATTTACTTACTCATTATTGTTAAATCTTCCAAAGAATATTAATTAACAAGTCAACTAAAAGTTTTCCAGTTCAACAAAGATACAACTCAGACTTAACTAGAACGGGTTATCCTGTGGAGTTATCTAAATGAAAGTCCGTTAATAACTCAGGTACGTTTTTAATGAAGCGCCCTCTAGACACAGAGTACTTACTTCGTTTCCCGCCCTTAGGACTAGCGTAAGGACCATTACATTTGCACTTACTCTGTACAGTTGAGAAAAAAATATTATTTCGACACAGATTATAACAGGTTGTTGATTTAGTTGCTAGAAGTGATTCCGTTGGAGTTGTTTTTGTCTTAAATTAGATTCTTACATAAATCCTTTTTCTTTTCAGTATGCTTGTGTATTTTTCTTATTATAACTATTTTTATTACACAATACTAATAAAAAGGTCTTAAGTGATTATAAATATATTTTTTTAATAAATATGTAACTATACTTTTATTGGTAACGTAAGCAAACTAAAGATAACATGAAATTAAAAGCCTGTTGTTACAAGACACGTACTAAGAATACTTACATACCTCCTGATAGAATGCAATAACTTCTACCTTTCAGTCTATTACGAGCTATTTTTCTTTAATGCTTTATGTTCAGGCATGGCCATGGCTGGTACGAGCAGGAATTTAGCCCTTTAACTACTAAAGAATGCAGCGTCTTCCTATATCCTACAGGATACTAGAACTATGTCAGTATATTTTGACGTGAATACGGCTTTCTTGGTACTAACTTGGCCTAAAACCTGTTGTTAATAAAATACGGGGAACAAATTTTGCGTTATAGTTTCGTATTTATCGTACATCCAAAATTAAATTATACCACTGGATAGCTTAAGGATGAAGGAATTAATACAATAAGCTAGAACAGTGAAAAATTGCGCGTTGTGAAGGAGAAAGTGCTGCTTTTTCTCAAGTTATTTTACGACGTAGGTAAAAACCCAATAAATTTTTCATATATTTTAAGTATTAGTAGGTACATTCACAAGGCAACACCGGAGCTACCTCATATATTAGTAACTGTGTTTTTATAGTTCTTTAGAATTTGTCCGTTGTGGATTCAGGAATTTAAGTAGTTATTAGTACTTCTCTTATGTAAAATGATAGTTTATTTATATTTGTTTCTTGTTTACCTACATATATTCTACACAAGACCTCTTCGCATCAAAACCTCGGGTCTGACGAAGGACATTGCTTCGTCATTTATTACTTTAACCGTGAATGAGTCGAATAGCTTTCTCACAAGTTGTCATACAGCTAGATCGTTGTCATCAAGGACAGTGAATAGGTTCTAAGATGTTTACAATCTAGCATCCGATTGCTTAACTACACTGTAAAATTTTTCAAAATTAATTCAAGAAATATGTTACAGAAATATTCCTAGAATAATCTAGTAACACATTATTAAGATCATGACAACAAACTTTACTTTTTATATCACATATAATTGTCTAGAAAATCAAACCCGAAACTCTTTGTTTTACAGGCATTATATCTACTTAATATAGAACAAGACATTTTAATAGCATATCTATTTAAAATAATCAACCCAATAAATAGTATTTACATATAAACGTGTTCTTACCCCAAAAATATACTAAACATTAATTCTATTGAATATCGTAAAAACAAGTGTACCAACTATGTAGCCGAGGTCAATAGAACTCAATGAAGCGAGGGTTCAAATGAATTAGGCGGAGACTACGTGACTAGGTTACATGTAGCGGTTGCTACGCCGTAGTCACTCTCGTAGCCGCCGACTAGGGCGCCACCTGTCTACGCGATCGAACTATCTACGATATTAGATGTAGTGGTAGGTGAAACTACCGTCTTATTTATTTTGTTTTTATTAAATACACTTAATTATAATAAAACTGTAATTGTTAGATAATAATATAAAATTTAAGTAATCTATTAAGTGCGTCATTTGTTAATGTCAACTACTATTTTTTTAAGCTGATGATATGATATGTGTTTAATAACATCATAGTTACGTATACCTATAAATTAACAAATAATATTATTGTGAATATTCATTTTATTTTACAATATTATTTTGACGTTCATTAAGTAAGCGGTAAGTTCTTAACCACCCTCTTAATTTGTAAAAAAAATATTATTCCTGTAATCCAAAACCTATCTAGTATTTATTAAGTTAGAGCAAACAATAAAAGCTTTATAGCACTTAAGGCTACTCTATTGGACTAAATAAAGTAAACACGAGGCGAGTCGGGAACGAGAGCTGATCCAATTCTCAGCTCAAATTGTTTGGAAACGAACTTTGCTAGTTTATCTCTATCATTGTATTTATACTATGTGTTGACCATGTTATTTTTATTACTATTTTGTATAAAATACTTTTGTAAATAAATGAGTGACGCTACTCACTCATAACCCCACATTACCGATAATTGAATTTAAAAATCGAACCCAAAACTCGTTTTAAACCAGTCTGGCATAGTAACTATTGTGTCATAATTATGAGTCATCGAAGTACCATTGCTAGTAGATCCCCAAAAAATATACAATTTCAATGATACTCAAATGTGTTGAAGCTTACTTGATTTTTAACCGACTTCATTGCTTGAGTAAGTGCGTAGTACTTCCTTACCTCGAAGGGACCGGGGGAGGTATAGAAGAAGATGCCCCCATTACCCTTCCTTGAAGAAGTCCATGAAACTTAATAACATATTCCAAATAACCCACATTTCATCAGAAGTCTGTAACCCCAAATTGCTACAATTAATCGGATCGCATATTTGTGGGCGACGCAAACGGACTAATCCCTAGCGATACATAACGAAGTTGAGGATAACTCGATATCCGGGCGTTGACGAGCCTTTCACCGTGTCGGTTGTCCGGGTATATTCTGCTCCAGTTAATTATGCACCGATGTTTAATACTGTTTTATTGGGACGTCGATACACACGTTTGTTAGACTCGTTTTCAACGTCATTGTGTTATTAGGCTCTAAAAGACTCAATATTTTTTTGAATTGACAACGTTCGTTATAGTTATAATCTTACTTACGTAATTCTTGTGATGTGGCTTATTTTTTTTTAATAAAATCATCATGGTGAGTAAATCGAATGGTGAGTCGAATGGCGTAATTTTCTAATGGGGACTTTTGTTTCTCTTCAATTGTTATAATATCGGTATTATTTTGCACATCTCGATGAGTAATCAAGTAATTTAGTACGTCATGAGTCATCATGCATTACAAGTTTTGATTCGTTATTTTAAAAGGAAACCACAAAAAATTACATTGTCAGTCACCACTGTTTCAATATCTGATTTTCTTCCAAACATTTCTACCTTAATAAACCGGTATGTAGTTCTCAACCTGAGCAATCTGTAGACCAGGTAGGTGTGTGGAAATAAATTTCCATCGCGAGCTGTAATGGCGTGATTGCCGTGCCGATAACTCGATCACAACGGCTGTGGCGTGAGCTACGATCACTTATCAAACGAGAAAGAGTGCTACTGGAATATCTACGGTGTAATGGAGCGCTTGAGATTGGAAGGTTCGAATATAACACCATGTAGGATGTTAATAATATCTTCGATAGTGTGTAGGCATTTTTTATTACAACATAAATATGTAAGGCTACTAGAAGACCTGGCAGATGTTGTTCTGTCATATATTTTGTGTCTTAAAGTTTGGATGATCCCGTCGTTTTCTTTCATCAGTTACTCCTCAATTCAAATTCTCATGTTATTTTAGTAAATGCACATCATTTTGATCAACTTCTGCTATGACGGCGTTTCAATAGCTCTAATTGTTTGATAGTTCCTAGAAGTAACTCGACATGAGTACCACTATAAATACATATATCATATATTTTGGATATTTTCATTCGTTTAAATGAAATAAATTTGATTAAATGAATTGACATTAAAACGAAAAAAGTATGTTATGATGAAGTTTTAACCTAAGGCAAAAATAATAATATTTCCGGTTATTCATCGCCCTATTATTCGTGATTTTTGCCAAAAGCCTCAATAAGGAACTTCTTTCCAACAATAAAAAATCCCTATATAGGTACGTTTAGCTATATACCTTATACGATTATATACCAGGAAAACCCAATATTTTGTGAAATATAAAAAGATATTCCCCAAAGAGCCAGCGTCCGCCGCTACATCCAGTTATCGCTGAAATCGGAAATAAATTTGACGATCATTGCCCCGTACACGGTTCCTCCGTGGGTTTGTAGGTCCGCTTGTGAAAACACTTTATTTACGCAATTCATTTACAACCGATACATTTTCAGGGGTTCGTTATTGAAAAGAAAAACCTTTTTTTTCAACTTTTATAGTAATGACCAGCCCAAATTATATCATCGGTAAGTCTACGTAGAGAGTAGGTTAGCTTGGCAACTCTAGGTTTTATGTATATACGAGTAAAAATATATGGTAAAAAGTTTGCAGCATTATTTTTTTATGCTACCAAAATAGGAAATGAGCTGGCTGTGTTTTTATTAAGTTTGGTCCAGAAGTATAGGAGGAATTCAGTGACAAACACACGTACATTGTCTTTTTATATATTAAGAAATCTTTCTCCTAGCTTAGAACTACTTGTTCGCCTAATTTCATTTCAACTAAATATATCCAGTAATTGAGATGTAATAAGAGGTAACCATAGACAAACAAAATTATAGACTGAGACTTCGGAACAAATGATCGTAGTAGAAAAAAACATAACGTACTTATCAATATTAAATGATAACGTTTCCCGGTACATTGCTCGACAGGCCGTACACTCTGACATCCGTCAAATCGTAAAAAAAAGAAAAAAATTACTTATTTTTTTTGTTCTGAAAACACAGTCTATACATTTTTTAATCTGAGGAGGTAACAGAAAGACAGACAGAGTAAAGTTCACATTTATGATATTAGTAAAATAATCCCGTTTCTATGCATAATTAAAATGATAGGTATGAAAGTTCGTCAGTAGGAGAATGGAGTTATTTTGATAGGAGTCAGGTGTAGGTGGGTGGTCGCTACCCCTTCGTCAGCCGCGCATTTATTTAATTAAAACGGGTGCTTTTAATTAAAGTTCTCTTAGTTTTATTCCGCGTAAATAACAAAGCAGATCGAGTTGCACGGCTTAAGAGGATTGAAGTTTTTGCGTTACACTGGATTTTTTCTTTTTTATTGTAAATAATGGGTCACCTTTCTTTTTTATGAAACGACGTATTTTTTTTAGTTTACACTAAGTAATAATCCGCTAAAAGTTTTTCTAACATTTACAAATAACATTTAAACAGAACAAATTTTATTTTATTACTAGACCTTATTTTTTTTTCTTCTAAAATATATAATGATATAATATTTGGTAAGTTTCTTATTAATCCCTACAACAATTACTGCATAAAGAAAACACGTTATTAGTGCGAAAAATTATGTATTTTTTGCCTTTTTTACGTATAATCATCACAATATGATGTGAGGACTCTTCTACCTATCATAATATCCATAATACACGGTCGAGAGAAACAAAAGTTGTTATGACAGACTACAGTATCAGTTAGCAGGCTACGGTACACCTCAGAACGTCAGTCCAAACTCAATAACGTGCCATTAAAGTTAGCTAAAAAGTGCAAACAGACAGAACAATGGACTCAGTAATCCCGGGAACAACAGTCGCCGAACAATAACGTTAATCCCCATTGTCCCCGGATTGTTCTTAGTAACAAGAGATGGAAATAATATAATCGCGCTATTTTAAGGTAATGTGGATGAGAGTTATTCAAATCTGTGAGTTTGGGAGCTTTTTTGTTGTTCAAATACTGGTAAATGCATTTTTAAACGACTTGAAAGTTCATTAATAATGGAGGAGTTTCAAATCACACACAATCATGGTGTTCCTATAAAGGTGCATTAATAAGAGGCTTTTAAAATCCGTCATATTACATATACATGACAAATATCTGTAAGTATATTATGTATAAAATATGTATCTATTTGTCTATTTACCTATTACTAAAAGACCATAAATTTTTTCTGATTTTTTTATTTCTGTAAAATGTAACTATTTACTTATGTCAAATATCATACTTGGGGCAGTCAGATATTTATGACGCCAGGGGGGTGTCAGATATTATTGCTCACGACTGTACTAGCGGATACCTACGAGTATATGCTAGTATTTTTCATCAAAAGAGGTACAAACTTAAATTCTTCTCGCATGTATATAAAAAACTAACCAATCTATTAGTCACATTGACTTTCTCCCCCTCTTTTTGTACCCTCACGATGTGTAAAAATGTTGTAAAATTGTAAACCCACCAACAAGTGATCAGAATTTTAAGTATGAGTTTCACAAAACCGATCGTAGAGGCAATGAGCTGAAATTGTGTTTGTCTTTTAGTACGTACGTGTACTCGCTAGTTGCTAGCGACAATAGGCGGCTTTTTATTTAGACTGCACGACACGACAGACACGAGACGACACGACTGAAAAGGGGCATTTCTATGAAAATTCACGGCGCTATATTTACACTTCACTATCGTCTAAGCAAGCCTTCTATTAATTATCAAGGAGTTTATCGCCCTTTATAATTAACAACTTATATGGCACAATGTTTACCAAACAGGATTGCCATTTAAAGAATCCTGGGTTTGATTCCAAGTGAGACAATTTGTATTTTAATCTTCTCTGGGTCTGGATGTATGAGTTTGTGTATTGGTACTATCCATGGCACCTACAGGGAATTCCATTGTGGGGCTATCTATGTACAGTCCTTTTTTAGGGTTCTATACCTAAAAGGTAAAAATCGAACCCTATTTTAAAACGAAAACATTCATTTTCTAAACAGTTTTTGTGAATATTTAAGTTTATGTGATATTGAAGTAATAAAATCAATTAAACATTACTGGAAAAATTTTAATAACATGAAAATGTGTGATTTCTGTTATAGAGTTTACGTAAAACTACGTGCTATATAGGAGTATAAAAAATGGCTATGTTGCTGTTTAAAAAATACTCTCTTGTCGCTCACAGTGTTATTTAAATTAAGAGCTTGGCTGTCGTCGTCGTGTTTTAAATGTCGTTGTCGTGTTTCAAGTGTCGTTGTAGTTATCGTGTCGGGCAAATAAAGAACAGTCCTTTGGAACGAGAAACGTAGCTCCCAGAGTGTTCGCAATCTTATTAGTGTTGCTTCAACTCAGTTAGTTTCTAGTACCTGCCCAATTTTAGGAGCTACCTCCAAACGTGCACTAGGCATTATTCTCGCGCGATTATTAAGTGGATTTTAAGTCTAGAGTGAAATGTTAAGTGAGCTATTAGTTTTAGGTCGCGATAAATGAATTAGAATTTCATTTTAGCTTTAACTTATTACAATTATCGAGCTAAATGTGCTCCTAAACGTACGTTAGGCATTATTCTGGTACGAGTATGACTCTTAAGAGTTTACGTTAAAAAGGAGGAGAGAATTAGTGATTTATTATTTTATAACAAATTGTTAACGATATTATGCTTTTATGTAATCACTCACAATGATAATATTATTTAATGTAAATATAAGTAAATATTGTACAGATACATATATCGAAAAATATCTTTTTAAATTTTAAGAAACTGTCAAATAAAATAAACAGAACCAAAATAAAAATATATACAGTTGAAACTCAGAAAATAGGTATACATTTTTCTGACTGTATACATTTTCAAGTAACTTCACTGGCGGTTGTGCTTCATATTACATTTTTATATTTACAATAAAATGGATTTTCGTTTCCTCTTACGTGAGGAAACTACAAAATATTAAAGTTATATTTGATTCAGTACCGTTGTATTTCAAAGTTGTTTTAGTTAATTTTAACCTACTCTATAAGTGATTGCTGCCTACTCTTCAAAAAATTTGGAATATACCTAATAGGATAAAGACCTTAATAGCGCCATCTATCTAAAATTGTCCAAACTGTTACGTATTTCGTATTAGTGGGTGTCCAATTACGTGAGGCATTTAGGAGGATGAATAGGTAGGTAGGTGAAGGTAGGTGAATCTTATTTAATCTTACTTTAAGAGGGGAATCTCTGCATAAATAACGCAGTTTTATACCGCATGTAACAGAGTAAAATCACAATTAAATTAGGGAAAATTTACACTAAATATTAAATTAATGAATAATTAGTAAAATTACCAAAAACACCTAACGTAAATTATATTAACTAAAATTTATTAACATCGCCTTAAACTTATTAACGAATATTAATTATAAACGCAAACATTTATCAGTTTGGCACTTTGGCAATCTCTAAACATTCCTCGTTTAATATAAGTACGATACGTGTTTAATTAACAGCGGAAATAAGCTACCGCGTTTAGTTAATTGGACTATAATTACGACTTAAAGTTTAATATATTATATACTCCTAATTAATCGATCCGTTATTTTTTTTTATATCTACGTCCTTTATTCTCTTAGATAGTAATTAAAAAGACAGCGATAATTAACTAAGGTATAAACGTCTTAGTGTGTAGATACTACAGTTTGAGTAACGATTGTTTTCAATAATGTACCTATCCGTAATCTTTGGATAAGTTAGTAGACAGGCAACTAGATATCTTTTCTTGTTAGCATTCCTAACAGAAAGTACTTCCAACTTCACACTGAATATAACATTAATTAGAATGATAAATATTAACGGTTTTCCCAATCATATAGTGACTCCACGTAAATATATTGTAAAGACACATTTTAAGTTATACACACTCAAAGGTATTTAAAACCTAATTTACAAATAGGGGACTTTCAAAGCACTGGCTTAATATAGAAAACGTAAACATGCATTCTAGACTAAGTTAAAAAACGAACTTTAACCCGGAAATGCCGAGGACCGGCGAAGGACTGAAACTACTCGATAACACTCACAAGACTCAACTGGACCTATGACGATCGAAGCTAGAAACGTTATACTTTGAAACTACATAGCTTTTTACTTTGTAAACTTGGTAGACCAATACGTTCAAGTCAAGTGGAAAACACTTTTAAGAACCAAATGTAAAATAACACTTAAGGCGCGTTATAGAGTTTATTTATCAATATTATTTTTCTATTTATTACTTTACTTTACTAGCTAGACAGAGTAGTAGGGATGTTATTAGTGTTATAATCTTTGTGTAAAGTCCGTCTGGGTAGGGACCACCCTCTTGCTTGAGTTAACCGCCAAACGACTCGTACACTTGACTTATACAAGAAGCGACCATCTGTCAGGAGTTTTTAGGATTTGGTTTGTCTTGTCTATTATCTTCTTTTATTGTTCTTCTTTCAACTTAACCTGTTATTTTATTTTGTCCTAAAAGCCCTACGTAATCTAACCAAAACACGCCTTGCACGCGTTGAGTTAAACACAAAGTTTATAATAAAACGTCAATTTACAGAACATAAAAGCTAAGCGAAGCGATCTCGTGTGAATTGTGGACGCAGCTCGGCTCCAACCCGTCCCCAGGGAGCTTTCGGTGACATTAACGGACCCTATTCTTGCCCCGGGAATTATACGGAAATCGTGGTAAAAAGTAATACGCATTAAACGTTTTCCCATGCCCATAAATCTAGCGTTTACCTTGATTTATTCTGCCCTATAGAGTCCTTGTCTGATGTTTAACCAGATTTGTTGAGCGTAGATGATGGTGGAGTTCTTTTTAGGTTTTCGTGCGCGAGTCTGACTCGCACTTGGCCGGTTTTTTTATGGTATGTGAATAAAACTTGCAGTGCCAACATCCCTTGCTCATGTACAACATGATAAACCTTGAGTAGGACTATAGGAGGACTGTTAGTTAGTTAGCAGGTCCTGTTAGTAATAGGTGTTAATGAGAATATTAGTAGTAGTTAATTCGTTAGTAAAGGCGCCGCGAAACTTAGTATTATTAATATAGTTCAGTCTTGTTAGTAAATATTAGTACTTTAGTAATCATTATTATTATTTTTTATTTAATTTTAATTACATCTATGTTCTACGAATAATATTTTTTGTCTTTCGAAATCGAACCCCAACTCTACTTTTTATCTTTCTACTCACTGAGCTATCAGCTGTGTTATAAATATGTTCCTTTACGTGTCAGTAAAGAAGAGCAAATAAAATATGTAGGTGGTTGTAACAAACGACTCAGGGAACGCCATATATTATTCACGAGAATATCCCCCTGTGCTCACATGATAACATGTAGGGTGGCCATCAACTAGTTCGGAAAATGGGACATGAAAATTGTTTCTTTAGTAACAAAATTGAAAACAGGCATATGATAAACTACAAAAACGAGCTATACCGACCAAAAAATATATAGACTGAGTCTTCAAAACAAAAAATGAAGTCATTTTTTTTACTTTTTTTACGATTTGACGTAATACTCGTATGTCATAGAGCACGGCCTGTCGACCAATGTACCGGGAAACGTTGTTATTTGATAAGTACGTTGTTTTTTCTACTACGCTCATTTTGTTCCGAAGTCTCAGTCTATATATTTTTTCGTCTGTGATTAGACAATATTATTTTTTGATTTTGTGAGTTTTTATTTTATAACAAGTCCTGAATATTTCAGTAACTATAAATAGAAGTGAGATTATCCGTCTTTAAACATGGCCATATTACACTAGACAACGTTGAGTAATATCCTCGATTATTCGATTTTCCGCTGTATTCGATTGTAACGATCGAGTGATTGTAATGTTAGCAAAACGGTATGAACAATCCTTTTATCTATACTAATATATAAAGCTGAAGAGTTTGTTTGTTTGAACGCGCTAATCTCAGGAACTACTAGACCGATTTGAAAAATTATTTTAATGTAAGATAGTCCATTTATCGAGGAAACCTATAGGCTATATAACATCACGCTAAGATGAATAGTAGAGGGGCAGCAAAAAAAAAATTCGAGAAACGGGAAAATTACGCGGGCGGAGCCGCTAGGCGATTTCTAGCTTTATAATATTTTTTTACATCAAGTTAATGCTTGACAACAATCCTACCTAATGTAAGTAGCGATGTTGCCAGATGGGAAGCTTACTAACGTAGAAGAATGTATTCTATTTAGCAATTGTAATTTTTACTTACCTCCACTAACAATATAACTGAAGAGGCCTAGAATATATTTCACTCTGGTCCAGTGCTGATAGAATTTAGTCGCGAATAACAGAATACATAATTAACTCACGTGCATTTAGTCAAATTACATCTGAAAGCTCCGACCTCATCCTATATGAATTATGCATACATGAACAAAAGTTACAAAGTTTCACAAATACACGAATTACAAACTCATTCCAAGTTCTGTATAGGAAAGTAAAAGTTCCACGATAAGTAAGTATTACGTGGAAGCGAAACTACATTACAATAACGCGACGTAGGCCTGCAATTACCTAACTTCAAACTTAGGGAATTATTACGATCACATTGTTATTATAACTTTTGGCGGGGATAGAAAAGCTTTCTGCTGTAATGTTAATCTGCAAACAGAAAAAACAAAGTCACCTTTTTTCTTCTTCATTGTTTTCGATTAGCTTTTATGATAGTTTGGTTATGTTTATGATTGTTTAGTTAGGATGGGATAGTTTTTATGGTATTCAGAACATATTTGCAAAGATTTTTAGTTTAGTAAAGTAGGTAGGTTCTGTACAGAAATTGGCATCTATACAAACTGTTCAATAAATGCTTATTTATCTACAGTGAAGTTATTTTTAGCTGAACGTAATTATTGAAATAACTTTAGTCTTTACATTGGGAATAATAACTAGGATATGAAAGTTACCGACAAAATTAAGCTTTCATACGGTCAATGAGTTAACTTTATTATGTAGCGACATGTAATTATTAGCTTACCTATTTATTGTTTTTCCACCTTTAGACGATTATCAGAAATCCTTTGTAGTGCATAGCATACTAAAAAGATACACTTTATACTTCTAGAAGCCTACTACTCTACTCAATATATTTCTAGGTCCACTTCTTCAGAAAAACGATATTATTAAGTAAAAAACTAGCCTTTTATATACCTACTTTTAAAACAAAAATACAGCAAAACGTGTCGAAGAACAACAAGATCGAATCGCCCGCGAAAATTACACAATGAAACCAAAATTTCAATCGCCCAGTCTGTTTACACCACTTGATACTTCTATTAAATCGCGTGTCGTTTCGTTATATCCCCGTACTAGACGATCC
>LGAG01000689.1:21646-41195 GCA_001278395.1 Lerema accius | reverse complement strand
ACCAAAAATTCAGAGAATATTTGTCTAAAGCTCTACTATTTATTTATTAAGGTTCGTCTACAAATTTGTATTGCAATTTTAGATAATAGGTACCTATACCACGATGTCTAGTATAAAATTGATAATTGATAAACATTCAGAGAATATTCGTCTAAAGCTCTACTATTTATTTATTAAGGTTCGTCTACAAATTTGTATTGCAATTTTAGATAATAGGTATACCACGATGTCTAGTATATAAAATTGATAATTGATAAACACTAACATTAAAAATTCGACATTTCCCAAAAACTATAACAATAAACAAGCAACCTACTTTTTTATTGAAGAGTAAAACTAAACCTTATTCATAACCCTTCTATTATTTTGAAAAATAAAATTTCACCAAGCACCTAAAATATTGTTTTGATTCGCTACACTAATATGCTAAGTTCACAACTACGTAGATGTACAAGGTTCTTAGCAATCCTAACACCGATCCGGTTGGTTTAGAGCAAGTCCCGAGTCCTTATTAGAAGTTATTATGGGTAGGTTTTTGCGTTCGCTCCTCGTCACCACCACTCTGCCCACTGCAGCATAACCTCGCTAATTGCATGAAACCCGTGAGAATCTCGCGACTTCACTTACAACTTGTTTAAGATTCTTTGATAAATCCTTTACATTTTTGTAGTTAGTTAAGTTACCGGATACATTATATACCGCTATACGGTCTTATTTACAATACATTACGTACCTATTATGGAATTTTACCCTCCCTCCCTCATATTATACCAAAACGTTCCTCTAGATTTCCCAGCTAACTGACATCTGAACTTAGACCTACCAACTTTACCCCTATGAAAATCAATGTAGAACTCAAGTAATAGCATGATGGATTTAAACCGATGGTCCGTTTGACAGCGAAATGCACTTTAAAACCCCAACGGCTTATCTCAAAGATTAATTAGATAAGTACACTTAAAAATGATTAATAATTCTATTATAAACTTACTTAAATATTAGTTTTAACAAGCTTTGATTACGAAACAAGAGTACATAATTTATATGATAATTTATGAAATAAAAATCCGTAATTTACATGATAATTAAAAATGTTTTCTGAGTTTGATGTTATCAGCGATGACTGACTAAGCGACTTAGTGCTATTGCTACTCATAAAGTAGGCAAGATGTTGGAGGCCCTATCTGGACCGGACCAGAACTGGACCAGTTCCTAATGATCTGCATAACGTAAAGAATGATGGAACGAAGGTTCTGACGCCATCGGTCGATCGCCTTATAACCAGGGTTGGGAGACATACGGATATGTCGGATACGGATACATTGACTTACGGATATTCACTGGATGTGAAAAGTTTATTATGTCTGTTGTCATTGTAAGCGACGGGACAGTGATTAGTAGGTTCGTAAGTGACTGTCTGACGATTAGGTTAAACAATTTTGTTCTAACTGCCAAAGTAGATGTTATGTTCACTTGGAAAACCATATTTTATCATTTGTTGTGGTATAAATAACTATTTTATAACTCTCTATTTTATTACTTCTAAAAACTATTCTGCATTCCTGTGTCTATCATTCAAAATCAGCAATCCCAATATTCCGATATATTGCAATCCTTACGTTAATATTCCGCCATCCAATAACGTATTTTTGACTTGGAAACAGCTTGAAAATACCTCAAATTCCAATTGGAAAATATTAGGAGCTTTTCATACATTCACGTCACGTACATTTCTTTCGGATATTCGATGATACGAAGATACACACATCCCTAAACCGTCCTCAACACTGCATCATTAGCCGATCACGCGATCTGAGACTAAATTTAACTCAATTAGAGCTTAGATATGTTTGATTGAAAAATAATATAAAACAATTATATGAACGGTAACTTATTTATAGATTTCATCGAGTATTTTAGTACAACTTCTATCTTATCTAATACTGGTATTATTTTAGGATTATAATTATAATTTAGGGCAGTTGATAGGTAGCTACTGTAACACCAAGTTTAATCCCGATTTCTGCAGGATGGTAGCACATTTTACCCACCTACATAGCCACTAACCTTCTTCTATTAAGGGATTCTAGGTAGTTAGTGATCGTTAGCGTTTTTTCCTGTCGAAGTAGGTACCCCTAAGACGCCTCTTGTATAGCGTACTCTGGCACTCAAGCCACTAGGTGGCTAACTAGTAGGTACAGAACAGATCTAATATGACTAGTGCCTATAATGAAGTCGATTAAAACTAACCATATTATTTAACCACGACATGATCAACCACAGTATATTTTTTAACTTGTCCTATTTAGCACGCAGTTTTCCGAAAGTATTGTAACGGAAATCACATATTTTCATGTTATACACACTTTTCCAGTAATGTTAAGTACCTAATTTCATCACTTTAATATCACACATTGTCTGCGCAAATATTCACGAGAACTGCTTTGAATGTGGATATTTTTGTTTTGAATATTTAAGACAAGTTAAAAAAGCGTACTGTAGTAGAGTAGAGTAGAATATTATAGTGATATAGGTGAGGCACAAAATTCGAAACTATTCTTCGCATAGAACTGATTATAGTTTTAGATTTACAAGTGGTAGTAGACCCCCAGCCCCTACCTATATTGCAATGTTTCTTTTAAGGGTTCGGTACCTAAAATGTAAAAACGGGACCCTATGAACCCACTAAGCCTCCGCTGTCTTTATATCTATCTGTCATCAGGTTGTATCTCATAAATCATAAAGCATGAAGCTAGAAAGTAGAAATTTTTGCAAATTATGTATTTCCGTTGCCGCTATAACAACAAATACTATCAATAAAAAATGGAAATATTAAGAGAGGTTCCCATACAATAAACGTTCTTTCGTATTTTCTTAATAACAAACCTGATTTTCTTTTATAGATTTTGGTACGGAACCCTTTGTGCGCAAGTCAGACTCGCACTTGACCAGTTTTTTTATTTCTATCTCTCTCTATCATACAATGATGTCGTATAACACCGATTGTCGACGCATTTATAAACTTTTAAAGTTGTTAAACTCTGTCCCGTCATGTTTGTCACATCAATCTTATCGCGAGAAACTTTATCTTTGATTATGTGAAGGTACGTAGGATTCGAACCCAGAAGGGTTCATTCTACATAAGAAAACTACTTTGTTATTTACATAGTAGCTAGCTAGCCTCGGCTAACTCAGTTCAACTTGGCTTGTAGCGGCTAGCTAGCGCATTCTAGCCGGCTGTTACACCGATGTGTAGCGAATATGTCGTAAACCTACTCGTATATACCTCGTTTTTTTCGTCGTGACATAAAAGGTAAACAATCTTGGCACTACTTTCATTCATTTCATTAATTTAAAAAAATATTATTAGTGTAAAGAAATGTATTTTAACATTAAATTATTGTTTATTCTTTTTTAATTTGTGTCTGTCTTATTTTTAAATCGATAATTACAATAAAAGACACTGTAAGATTGTTTACCTTTTATGTCACGACGAAAAAAATTTGGTATATGTCAGCTCTGTTAAGCTTAACCGAAAACTTAGAGACATTTAAATTAATTCTGTCGCTTTCTTCGGTTGTCGCTGTCGTAGGTTCCCTTGGGATAAATTCTATATATTGTTTAACGACTCTTCTGCGGGCGAAGCTGCGGGCATCGTTTAGTAGACTTTAAAGACGATAATTTTGAATTTTAAATTAAATGTAGTTTATCTTCGAATCCGTTCGGTGTGATACACTCTCTTTTTTGCTAGTGTGTTCTGTGTACTTAGGCTACACGCACACTACGAACAAGTTACGTGAGCCGACATAATAAAGGCACGCACACACTAGCTCGTCGGGCAACGTCCCTAACCGAACTATGTATAGTTATGTTTTATTTATACTTTCTTAACGCAAGGGATGTTGTGGAATGGTCGCAACTGAGAATCGTTCAAACTATTGCTACGCTACGAGAACAACTAAGGAATACTTTTGTGAATGTTTTCACCAAGCAAGTGACAATTAGTTTATCTCCGCTCGTAACCTTTGAAAAGTTAGGAGTGCGTGCCGGGTTTGAACTGAGGAACGAAGGTTCTAGAAACTATGTTCCTCGTGAGTAAGTTCATGAGACCAACGTTCAAGCAACAAACGTTCTAAGTATGTAGTTCTAAACGTAGCTTGTCTGCTAGACAGTAATGGCTACCTAATCATCCCTATATATGAAGAGATACTGACACAACATTACGAACTTATTACGAATCTATAAAACTTTGATATCAGAGCCGGCGCTTAACGAGGTGAAAAGATTTTTGGTGGAAATGTAAAGAAAAATCTAGTACATCTACTACCAACCTAAGGTTTACCTTTGGTAACCTTAAACGACTACTACTTATCACCTCACCTTTGGAAGTTGGGAAGATGAATTTCGGCAACATCATCCAAATCGGAATGACTCCAACAAGAAAAATATCTAATAAAAAATGATATAGTCCACAAAAATTCACTTGCTCCTTTCTGATTTCAAATTCACAGCGGCATTAGCCGCGTCTGTGTCACGTCTCCCGAGTGTTTTGCGTGTGTGCATCGCGCCTGTGTGTGTGTGAGTGTGTAGGTGTTCGTGTGCGCAGGCGCAGGTAACAGGGATCGTCTGCGGGAAAGGCGGCATCCATTTTGAAATATGAAAAATGTATTAGAATTTCTGCTCTTAGAAGAATCTTGTTGCGATTTCTTATTGAGCGAAATTAACGGTAGTTGCGAACTCACGTCAAAAGGCTTATTAGTAACTTGAGTTGGTATGAACTGATTGAGACTGACGAATGTTTACTTAATAAGTATTCGTTCATAGTAAATGTTCGTTAAGTGACTCTGTTACGTCTGTGTTGGAGTATGAAGGCACAAGAATGCCACCTTGCAATTTAATTCAGTAAACCTTATCAAGTAAGTCGAAACAAAGAATGTAACACATACAAAGCGAGACTCGAGCAGAGTTTAATGTGTCATCAGGCAACGACGCGGCGAAGAAGCCTATTTTCACCGGCAGCCCGACATACTACAAAAACCGCGCCGAAATCTTGCAAGAAATTAATTACGGAAAAAAAAGAAAGGGGTGCGCGAACGCCGCGCTGACGTAATTTCTCTGGCGAAGAGCGCGCGCATGCGCAGTCCGGCCCGAGAGCTCGCGCGTCCCGCACGTCACCGCGCCGCGGGCACCACCCTTCCAAAAACATCCCACCACCAAACGTCTAATCGGACTTCTAAACTCACTGTAAAAGGCCTATTTTTTTTTTCTTTATTCCAATACGAATGAGCACTCATATTAGTCCCGACTCGATCCCGCCGCACACGTCATACGGCGGGGCCTGACGCCGCGCGCGCACGTGTGCTGACGTCACGCCCGCGACCTACCCGGAGGGAAGCTGTAAGTTTTTTAATCTATATTTTTCTATACAACTTTATAACAGATATAAAAAGTTTTTATAAAGAGACTGAATTTTATATTCACTACAATATTTGAAAAAAAAATTTTTTTTAATACAATAATAATATTATAAATTGGTCGCAATTTTTTTTGTTTTTATGTTAAGGATGTGTAAAGCAACGCTTTCTTTACGTACCTACCTACTTAGATTAAGTACTACTGATCTGTACAAAATTATCGTAATAATGTGCATGTGATAAAATCAAAACCCATATAAAAATATATCCTACATCCGTCCCATTCTGTCTATATACTCGTACCTAACATTTCGTACCGAATATAACATCGTTTAAGGCAACATTATCTTCACAATTAATAAACGAACTAAGGCATTTTACTATTTAATCGCGAAACTGGGGATCGTAAAACTGGAAAATAATGAATACGGCATCCAATGAGTGGTCGTTCCCACATAAGTTGGGTGCAGTGGCAACTCTACCATGACTGTGACCACACTGCCATGCCACAGCTTTACATAAAATATAGATTAGTCAAGCACTTCGTTCACAGCTCATTAGTGAAATGCTAATTCATTCTAAGTGTTCTCACAATTACTTACTTGTAACCACTGTTTTTTTAGGTAAATCTACATTTTTAATCGGAAGAATATCTCCGAGAAGTTTTGATATAAAGGCTGTTACAGATTATATACAGGATAGTTTTAGGGTTTTCCAAAATGGCAGAGGATATAACTCCCTTTATATGTCGGCATATATTTCACTTACAAGTTTAACAAAGCTTTAGGTACTACATTAATGGGAATGGACCGTAACATTCGTCTCTGCGCAACGTGCATTTTATTGGGAACATATTTTTTAACTGCTCTTGATTTGAATACGTCCACATGGCAATTAAAAACGAACATAGATAAGCTATGATGCGCCTTCTAGCGTCAGATTTCTCTAAACACGCGGTTTATATTGCATAAAACTAACCTATATACTACGAATAATGCAGACATTTGATTTTTTTGATATACATCACATTTTTTTTTTAATTCTGCGACTATTACATTCTTCGGCCTTAACTATGCCACAGATGGACTCTGTCCTTTTGACTCAATAAAAAAACAATTGCCACACTAGCTAAAACGATTTAACTATTTTCACTAATCTATAAGGACATAACGACGAAACCGGAGGTACTTTTATACGAGTAATATTTATAAACTAAACTATTGACTACTGACTATTGTCAAGTACATGGGAAAATAGGCAAGCACAGTCACATGACTATAATTATATTAGTGATTATTATTTAACATAAGTACACTTGACCTCTCACCGAAGATTTACTCTTAATAGTTTAAAGCAATTTGACTGTACAAGAACGGCGTGAATAGAATCCTAAATATAGGACAACCAATTGAGGTTTCGCCATTCATTTTAATTCTGCGACCAAAAGCAATGCCGAATTGCTTTATAAGGCCGAGTCTTAATATTATTAAAGATATCAACGAACATAGAATTGCTTGAATGGATGGCAAGACAATAATATATTCTACCGTCTGATATTTTTTTCCAGGATATTTGTTAAAAAGTTCAAGTTAGTTTAGATAGGGCGCAAGGAAACTACAGGATTGCCATGTTAAGACCAATTTTATATCATTTACCCTTACACTCTAGCAATAGTATTACAAGGTTGTGATAGTCACTGCAATATAAATCTTGGTAAAGTAAATCATTTGAACATTACCTTCCGAAAGTAACTTAATTCGACGCATAATTGTTCCGCGTATTCCCCTATTCCACCAAAGTGTGGCTTTAATTCTGTGTTACATTCTTTTTTAATTGTATTTGTATGTATAACGTAGCGTTTGTAAAGGTTATTAAATATGAGAATATTTTGGTTACAAAAAATATAAAATTACTTACCTTATTAAGGTAACTTTAGGTGCCATCATTTTGACAAAATCAGTTTACCTCAGAGGTCACAGGGGTATTGAAAAGGTTAAGAACCACTGTTCTATTATTTTTCACGAGACTGCTTACGTAGCACAACAATTTGCACCGCATCCTTTCATAGAAGAGTGCGATTTTCAGCGACATTAATCTGGAACCAATTTAAAATATAACAACTATACCTACCTACTATTATATATTAATACTAAAGTAATTTAATTTACAATTATTAAAAGGCAATTAAAAGTAACGACAACGATAATAAACCGTTCTAATAAAGTAACACGTTGCAATAATATGTTTAAATATCAAAAACACAATTTATACTTACTTGTCAAAATAGAATTGAAAAGTTTCAATAAAATACTTGTAAAACCTTAAACTAAACTAGTTTCTCGACTTTTCTTTACAATTTTACAAGGTCAATTTCATTTTTGCAGCTACAGGTTCCTACAACCTTCGTCAAAATGTATCACTTTTCAAAAAGATCACAATTAAAAAATAAAGGAAACATTTAAACACAAATTCCAATTCATGGAAATAATTTGCTCGAAAAAAAAAACTTGAGTTGCCGCCAAGAAAATTTTCCCGCCAGAAAACCACAGACGCTAAAACCCACGTTTGCTATGTTGGCAACACGTCATCAGCCTAACCTAGGCCAACATAGAAGCATCGGAAACACAGGTCAATACACTCGGTCACGGCCACGTACTTTCACAGAGTAAATTATTCTTGTTTAGACTGCGATCAGGAATTCTAACGCTCGTGCCGAACGATTTTCTGTTCGTGCGGTCAGTATTTCTGTTGAGTTCTTAAAATAAATTGTACTCATTAAGTGTTATGATACTTACTAATGCTTTTGTATCTTTACAATAACAAAAATGGTAATTAAATAAGTGAGAAGAAGAGCGAAAAGACATTTATCTAGTATTAAACATAGAAATAAAAACAACCTACATTAAGAGCAGATTAGGAAATATTATTTTTTTGGTTCAAATCCACATTCTGTTACAAGTGTAGGTTATATTATCGTTTCACGTACGACTGTCAACTAAAAATTTATCACTATCAAAGGAACAAAGTATCATAATATTATGGGGCTGTTAATGACCGAAAACTATAAACGGATATCCGGAAACATTTGTCTTACTTTACTAAATTGAAAATCGTACTTAGACAACATTATAAGTAAACGAATACATAGAACGCCAAACTCAGTCTACCTGTTTTAAAGAGTTAAGTTTCTGTAAGCTTAGTTACAAGGCGTCTCATTTTAAAATAAATTAAAAACTAAACGTTAAAGAGAAGCCACGGCAAGCAGCTAGTTCTAATTAAACACGTCTCCGAGTTACTAGTAACGTTAGCCTAGGTCACTGCCTCCGCTACGATGTTAGCCGAGCGCGCCCGAGGTTACCCGAACGCAACGTCACTGTGCGCAGGCGGCGTCTAACGACTCATTTCTCATTCATAATTTTTATCTGACTGACAAAAATTACGTTTATTTTAGGTACGACGAACGTAAAAAGATTCCGTTATAGATAATGTATAACCTACCTACAAAGAACAAAATTATTATGAGTACTATCTTCGTAAATTTTATTATTTTTATCCCGGAAATGGATCTAAGAGATTTTAAAGGTCAAATTGGTTGTTACTTAATCTAGTAACTTGTCTAGTGGTGTAGATAGTTAGAAAAAGGTCGTCAAAAAAGCTCAATTTTACACTCCTTTAATGCTTTACGAGAATGTCAAAAGCCTGTGACGTCACAGTTGTTACTCTAGCTCTGCATTTCTTCTAGAAGTACCTAATACCTACTCATAATTGGTAGTGTGAAACACGTTGTGGGAAACAGAGCATTGTTTTTATCAAAGGGCACGTGAAGCCTACAGCCGGGAAACGCAAACGACGTTTTGCGGTCGTCGGTTGCGGTTATTGCAATGGTTGCGGCTATTGCAATGGTTGCAGTTCATGGCGAATTGAACTGGCTTCTACCCAGTACTGGTTGAACCCGGGCCTTGTAATTTAATACGCTTGGAACCTTAGGCAGTCAGAGGGGGTTAGTTCCTTCCTAGTTCTCCAAAAAACGCGAATAACCCAGTGATTATTCTGTTTTATTTAGATTATACAGGGTGTATAGGGAAGACTATAGAATCATAGACTAACCTAAAGCGTTCCTAGTTAGAATATGTATTACTATACCTATCTGTATCTATCGTAGATATAAAAAAATGTGCTATTTGTTACGAAACACATGACATTTTTATACGCAACCCAAATTAAGTTGGATGTCCTTAGATTTTCTCTTACTTTCTGTTACGAAGAATTTATATAGCAAGCGGATTACTACCATTTTAAACAAATCTTATAAGCCTGCTATAAATCCCTAACTACATCTGTAATAACTCTAAAATCCAAGCTTTTCCAGACGAAATTTATCAGTCGTTTCTCCACTTTCGTCGTGGGGTCCTGCCTAAGTAAACTTTCGTTTTTTACCCCTTGCCGGCTCCACTGTCCACATACACACCACTCAACCGGTTAGACAACAGACTTCACTCAACAAACGGAATGACATTAAATGATTTTCAAGAGCTATGACTACATTACCACATAGTCAAATCGATGACTAATAAAAAAGGTAGTACCTACACGTGTAACTCTTTTATCTCTGTATAGATTTCTTCAATTTTTATTGGAACTATAACACGAAATAAACCATGTAATTATATTTTAATTCTCTGTTAAACACTTGAACAAAATCAAACTGTGAAAGAGACGCGTGTAGGAACTGGTATTTCAGTCACAATCTGTGACGTAATAAGATTAGTACATCTTTTACAAGTTTTCAATGAAATATTCAAAACATCGGTAACATTCGTTACTTTTACGTTTAATTGATTGTCTTTTTTCAATTGAATAACCTTCAAAGACACACTGTATCGAATAAGATCCAGTTTTCTAACTAAAGTTGATACATTTGGACCAAAACACGAGGCAATAAAAAGCACCCCATAGAGGGCAGTTAAAATAGTTTATAATTTGTGTGCCGGGCTAACACTGACCCAACAGACAGTTATAAGTCAACTTTAGCCCATTCGAATTTCAATCATATCCCTTCATCTTACGTCACAAATTCAAAGAACGGATATTAGAATATTCATTCCAAAAGCTTAGTTTTCGAATATTGAATATCCAATCTTATCTCTGAGGTTTTAGATTGAATTTAGTCTGTAATCCTTTGACATTTCGTGTGTGAAAGTGATGGTTACCTGTAGGACTGTATGCAGAGGTCAGGAGTGAGCCAAGTTTGGTCTGTAGGAGGGACGGACAGACGAACAGCTGTTAACATTAATAATTTTTACGATATATTCGCGTGCAGACAGACTGGCAGACTGCACAGTAATTACTTAACTTGAATACTTATGAAACATAATAAAGTTGTAATGTGAAAGCTTTGAACAATATGAAGGTCTTTATGAGGAGGAAAATGTCACGTTAGTATCTATGTACTACTGTTCAATATTTTAGGTCCATTAGTTAAGATTAATTATTTGATAAATAAAACTTAGAGGAAATCAAGTAGAAATTTTTAGTTGATGATAGACAATTTGAAGAAGCACTTATTAATTTTAACATGGATATTCTGAAAGCAAAAAATTATGTGACATAAAGAACCATTCTACAGAAAAATTTGCTCTTCCATTTTTTAATTCACTGTTTGCAAATTCACTACAATTTTAGACACCAATAGCGCCGAAAATTTAACTCAAAGCAAATGTTTAAGTAAAATGCTGGTAATTAATTAATTAGGTACCTATTTTAAAGATAGAAGACAGTTTATAACATTCACTTCAAGGGAAAATGTTGTCGATGACGTCCATCCAACAGGACAGGCCGGTTTGACAGTTCACTGCCAAGGCCTACAATGCAGCGGGGAAGTGCATTTTTGTTAAACTTGTCCATGTTGTACCTGTTCAATATTACGTGTTGTTAACAACCAAACTAAATGTTACGTCATACATCATTTAAAATAATTTTTAACTCGCTTAGATACTGAAAATTGAATGTATAAAAAATCATTTATATGGTGTGTTTTTTTAATGTTACAAAAAATAAGATAAATTATTGCTAGTCAATAACAGTTTTTATGATTTTTATATTTTACTATAAAATGGTGTCACCCTTAGGTATATTTCTGAAGTAACGCATCAGTTTCCGTATTAAGTTTTTCTCGATTGTTAACCATTTAAGTACCTACACCCCTTATATTCGGGTCAAAAATAGTGATAAACGTTGACTTTTCTTACATCTCAAGGAACATTAAATTAAACACATCTTAATGTTTTTTCATCACTTTCATATTCTTAAATATTTTAGTCATTGGGTAGGTATATTTCGTTTTTGATTTTGAACTAGCAGATAACCCAATCTACTGCACGCCCTGTCATGTCATACCTTGAGATATAACTATTCGATACATCGATTAAAAAATTAAAAAAACAAAGAAACAAGACTACAACGATACCCGATGTTGTGGCATTTACACCCTAGTCCGTAGGGTGGTAAAAAACATAAACAGGGCTTTGTTAACGAACTTTTATGAATACCACGTGGCGGATACAGATGTGATGTGTTAGCTGGCCGAAATAAAACTAGTGGCCGCTAAGACATCGTTTTTAAAACCAAAATTAGCTTAGACAATGGTAATTATAGCGTTACAAGCTGTAGTAGTTATTATAACACATTTTTTACCCTTTTCTTATTTTGTAGATCATTGTATAGTCAAATTAGTCGATCTCTAATGTCTATATTATCATGCTTTGCAATTACGTAAATTCTGCGCTCTTCTCAAGTTATGTATTTCTTTTGTTTATAAGTCAAATATCAGGATCTAAACTTACAGTATTTCTTATTGTCTCTATAGACAAAATATATATCATCAGCTTGAAAGACAAATATTTCAAGGACCAACATTTCAAAGATCAATTTTCAATAATTGTATATGACTTACGCTTACCTCGGGTAACACTTGCGCGAGACGGGCCGGTCCTAAGGGCCAGTTATAATAAATTCTCGTTCGTTTTTTAGTCTATTCTTAGTACAATAGATGCTACAGAGGCAAAAAATATTCAAAACTCGTTCAAGAGACAACGCCGAGTCTACGTTACTGTTTTATTTTGAGGTCTCGTTGAAAGGGAGTCCTGTTAGGGCATGAGTGTTTCTGAATTGTTGCTGTGGTTTCTCTTTGAATATTACGTCTTTGTAGTGTGAACTTTTGTTTATGAAGTTTGGAAGTAAAAGTAATTGTTATAAATGTTTTTCTTAGGTTTAAGGCGATGTAGATAAAAATTTTCAAGTAGAGGCGTTCCGTAGGATTGTATTTCATCTGTGACTTTTATTGACTGTGATCTCGTATGATGCATAAGTTGACATTTCGGATCGCCGTGCAATGAGTTCTGGGTTCTATTCCCAATGAAACAGAAATTTGAAAGTTGAATTTTAATTTCTGCTTTATTTTGATGATGAATGTGTCCGGAGTATTTTTAAGTTTAAGCTTTTAAGTCGGTTAACATTGCTTTTTATTTTTTTACTATAGTTGCACTATTTTTTTATTGCTATTTTTAATTTACTTTGTTATTTCCACAGCACTTTTGTCGTCATATTAAAAAACTTTCTTTCAATGTCAATTTATTTCATGGTCACTTCACAACATTTTTAGTATTTTCTTGGAAGCCATGTTGGAAGGGTCAATTAACACTAACACGCTATTCCGATAGCTTAAGGATCTTCTTCGGGTCTAAATTACCCGTAGCATGTGGGAAGCTCATTATTTTTTCTAGCCACCTAACTATTTATGTAATTAACTATGTTACTCTTTGCAGTAGGTATAGCTAATGAAAAAAAACATGAAAATTTGTGTTTTATAAAATTAAAATTCAATTATTTATTTCGTCTTAGAAACGAATAGCTCACATAACGAACGTCAAAATTACAACAAAAAATACACCAATACAAGAAAATTAGTTACTAATAAAATTGATCTCATAGTAATTCCCAAGATCTCGATACCTATCATATCATCGGATTTTTAAAAAATAAATACTTACATGTGTTTTTATAAGCAGAATGGTCGTCTAATGACAACATAACTTCAGGTTAAGTACAGTAAATAGGAACGTAAAATGTTATAGCTACTAGAAAATGTTATAAAAGAATGAATAGATAAAAAAGAATTTCCTTTTTGCAGCGATAAAAAGATGCCATCTTTTCAGAAATGTAAGTATCAATTTGCGTGTGCTCATGTCTTTCCCACCAAGAACAACGGTGGGACGCGGTGTATGATAACTAACACAAAGTTATTTTATAATGACATAACTGTTACGAGCTTTATTCTTTACGAGTCGGAGATTATAATATAGTCTAATCTACGCTACACACTCATACCGCCACGCTACTTACAATTATGTACTTGGATACTTGCATTTAAAATCGCTACAGTTTCGCTTTTCAATACAAAAAGATATGAATGTACGAAAGCGCCTAATGTACCATCGGGATTATTGAAATTACTTTCTTAATTACTTCACCGTAACATCCTCTCCTCATTTATTCACGTTTTTGTCAACTTTAACAATATTTAACAAAGTGTCGTTACATTGTCACTTTTTATGTGAAACATGTCCCGAATAATAATTAGCTAAGACATGCCGAATCCTCACAAACTGTTCAAAAACGCCCGGTATTTATTATCGACCGAGACAGCCTTTACCCCGAAAACATTCAACAATTCGTGTTACAAGAAAAATAGAGACCGAAAACCTGAAATGTTTCGTGTATTCAAGTGCTTCGAAAACGGGTAGCCGCCTCGGATTCCAATACCCCAAAAACCTAACAAGACAAACCTCATTTGGAAGACAGACAAAAACGACAGAATACCAGCAATGTTTGTCGAACAGCACTTGTCGGAGAGCAAATAGTATTACAAAGACGGTAAAAAATAGAAGAAGAAAAACAAAAGGTCAGAGCGAGACGGGAATAAGAATGAGATACTATTCCGTGCAGTCTAAAATAAATCATTAGTATGCAACGCGGAGCTCTCGCTGATAATAATAGATGGCGCAGGGTTGATTTCCTTACATCACACGTACGTACTAGTCGACGCTTTGAATAACTTTCAAACCATATCTTCATCAACAATTTCGTCGAAAATCACGAGCGAAACGAAAGTAAAATTAAATACCAATTTACTGACGATAATATTAAAATCTTTGCCATAAAATACCATAAATTATGACAGACAACTAAATCATAAAGTCGGTCCCACACTCGCGTTATCTACCAGCAAATTAACATTTCCAACAAAGAATAACGTAGATAGTGTCGGTGGGTCATCGCTAATGCAACTTAGCGTCGGTGAATTAAATAATTCGAGGGGAAAAAAGTAAAAAAGCAGTGAGAGCTTTAGAAAAAGCAGTCAGCCCTAGTCCATCCAGTGGAGCGAACGACTCGCGCCGCTGCGCCTGCGCCGGGCTCCCATTGGCTGGCGCGGTCGGAGCGAGCGAGAGGGGCGACGTTTACCTTACGTTGGAGCGAGACGGAGCGCCCAACGACGGATGCGAGGGTTCCCGATCGTTGACTCCTTTCAAGGCCATGAACAAGTTACTTTTTGTTGTGTGTCATCACCGCGTTGCAATAGGCGCAGTGAAATGACCTTCGCTACTTTCTTTTGAGGTCACCGCGGGGAAATTGCTGTCTGACCGGAAGCCGGTTGCAGCTCGGCAGGTTGTCAGGTTGGCAGGTGAACTGCCCTCAGTCATTGCTGGTGGTTTTACTAAATTGCAATTTTATATTGTAAATGACTTATTTTGAATTCTTTCCACCGGTTCCTATCGTATCTCTTGACATAACGTGGTTACGCTGTTTCTAACTTGAATTTACTTTCATATTTCACCTTACAACAGCATTGTTGATTCTATTCTAGTTCCATAATGAGAAAAGGCTCGCATCTATTAATTGAAAAAATAATAATAATTTTGTTTTAATAAGTCTATGTTAAAAATACGAATAGCCCTTTGTTTCCAATGCGATTCATTATTTTGCGAACATAATGTGTCCTTATGGGAATAGCTTATTAGTTACTAACCAGACCTTATGAAAATTCAACTAATGAACAAGTTACGTTATCAGAAAGCGGAAGTGAGTGTATGATAAGGTAAATAGGAAAGATAGTGGGAAACAGCCCGCATACACCTGTGACCGATGGGATCGTATAAGCTTCTGTGTTTTTACCCGACCGCTTCAGAGGTAAGGTAATGTTTTTCGAACTTATGTATGTCCATTTCCTTAATACGCTCTACAGTTCAAACGGCTTGATGAATTTCAACATATATGAATTTCAACATTAGATTTGACTCTATTGTGGGAGTGACATAGGGGATATTTTTTTAATGTAGCGTTTCCCTTGTCTTCTGCAATTTTAAACAGGTGAGATTTTTTTGTATTTCCATGAATGATATCATTTTTTTTACTTCGTAAGGATGACGATTTCAAAACTAAATTTTTCATCAGTATTATGATGTTACAATTTTAAAGTTCCCGACCTATCTCAAGTTTCGTCTTGTTCATAAAATAGATAGCTTATCTAAGTAAACGGATAGGGGCGACTGTTATCTGTAGATATCGTTGAATGTAGGGTCATAGGTTTGTTATGTAATGGTGAAGATTCGTCGCCTTGGTATCAGGGGTGTTGAAATATTAATCAAGTTTAAGTTGTCCTTTGAAATTGGGATTAAAACTTAAAACAAATAGCCAATTATAGGTAGCCTATTATAGGTAGCCAGCCATCTTGCACATAATAAGATATATTTAGGTATAGGTGAAACACATTAAAAAAACAACTTAAACCTTGGGTCTGTGGTATAATTTAGACCATAACTACAGATTAGAAAATATTTACTTCGCTATAACTTATTATGCTAAAGTATACGTCCGTAAAACGTAAGTCCGTAACACGACTTTTCATCTGACTCTAACTTGTATTATGACGTGTTAATGTATTAAACGTAGTGTGATTTTGTATATTTGATGAACGTTTGAATTTAACTTTTAGAAATTAAATACTGAGGTAAGTGTAAGTAGTAGGTACGGGTTCGATTCCAATAAGAACATGATTAGTAAAACAAAAAAGCTGGCTGCTAAAAATTGGGGGCGTATTTTAAAAACAAATTTTCCTATGTCATTTTTACTATAAAAGACGAATCTATTGATACCATCTGAATTCATTTCCTGAATTCCATGAAGCCGTCTAAGCTTACCTACATGTACGTTTAAGCTTACGGGTACAAAGAAATGGACATAATTATACATACGCTCGAAAAACATTACCTGCCTCACGCAGACGGATAAAATAAAACGATATAACTACGTAAGGAAGCGTAAACTTTCTGATGGACAAATAGCGAGTCTAGCGACCACACATCTGACGTTTCTCTGACGAAAGCAAAATATACGTTTCAAGTAGTGCTTATTGGAAAGCAATGATACCCGCTGACTGCATACAATTAATTTCTCATCGTGATCATCAGAATTTGTTGCGTGGGCGCGCCTACGCATCCTGACTCAGACAATTATCAACTCTACCCCCTTACAAATAAGGTACAAATTTCAATGACTGCAAATATGCAGATCTCTCCAAATATTTATTAATGCGCCCTATTCTATTATTAATAGGGATTAATATTCAACAGTACGTACAGCTTTTATAAGGTAACTGGTTTTAAGGTCTCGCCTTTGAGCTATAGTGAAGAGACAGATTTGTAAATAAAATTGTGAACCTTAAGTTTGGAATAAATAGGGGCTATATTTAGTTAAAGTTAAGTTATTAGGTCTCGACGGATATTGGTCACTTATTCAACTTCTAACCGCAACTTGTTATGTACATTACATACCATTAATCGATTACTCTATTATACGATTTTTATGATAAAAAAATTCTACACATACTCGTACCTAAGTACTACCTACTTGAGCACCATACTAACTTGCCTATAATAGGATCCAGGTTCGATTCCCAGTTGAGACATTAATTATTTGAAAGCTAAATGTCATAGAGTCTATGTTGACTAACGCTTCACACGAGAGAAAATTTAAATGTAAAGTCATTTGTATGTTTGTTTATTAATTTATTTCCCCTTAGCAAGCTTCCCATAGATTTTATGCTAGCTCCAATTATCACATGCATATCAAATTAACAGGGCGACTCGAAAACAAAAAGTTGCCCTAAATTTGTAGCCCTTCGTCAATGCATTAAGGGCACAATACACCCGCATGCTTTCTTTCTCAATTTAATTTCCTTTTAGTAAGGTAGTTGCACCAATTGACAACACACCGATCAACTTGCCAAAAATGTTGAACTAATATTCTTAAATCGCCAATTCTAAATTTTGGAGTACCTAAATAATGGTTTAAGTTTTTTTTATATATGACTGAAGTAAAATAACAGCACGTTCTAGAGATAAAGGTTAGAAAGGTACCTATAGTGTTTTTTATTTATCTTCTAATACTTTAAATTCTGTACCTATCTATCCTGGATGATAGAAATAATATAGTAAACAATATGTAAGCACAAAAGAGATCTTTAAATAAGTTTAGCTTGTAGGTATGTAGAAAACTCATAGTAAGCAGTAACCTGTTTTTATAGATTGAAAATAATTTTAATCCTAAGGCATCAAAATCCTAGCCTTTTGTTCGCTATTTGCTTTACGACGATTCCATAGACATCCGCGAGTTTATTTTTATTATTAACAAATAATTACATAAAACGCTTCCCTAATTGAAGAGGCGCCTTCACATTAAATTAGCAGAAATTAACTTCAAAACCTATTTTTATGCGAAGAAAGGTCTATGTTCTGAACATTGGCATAGCGAATTAGACCTTATTTTTATGACTATAAGTTAGACTCTCGTTTCTTTAAGAACTTGCACAAGATGGCGTCCTCGAGTTCCTTTATTCCTTTTTCGATTTCAAATACTCCGCCGACATTCCCGCGGTCGGCATAGGGTGGAACGAGCGAGGGCGAGGGAGACATAAGATGGTGCGAAAGAGATAGCCGTTTATTGTATTCCAATTGGAGACACAGAGGGCTCTGTGCGCCGAGATGTAAGTAGTTCAAATATCGAGAACTCATTGGCGTGCACGCAAGATAATAGTTTGTGTGAGACAGTTCCATTGAAAAAGGTTTCTTTTTATACTTAAGTGAATAGTTAGCGGCGTGAAACCATTCATAGAAGTTAATACTCGGAACATTAAAATTGTACAGAAATAACTTGTAATTCACCCGCAATTAAGGAATATTTTCGCGTAGGATGCAACTTCTCCGACTATTGTAAAAAATGCACATAAACTACCTCCTACGTGGTACGAGTTCTACACCTTTTAATGGTGTCTATATGTCTATTGTACACGTAATTATTTCAACTACGTGTCTAATTAGTAACTTATTTCGTTGTCGTTAAGTTAAACTAATAGTTTTTATTTTAATGCGACTACTTTATATCCCAGTAACCCTATTTATACAACGAGGAGTTCAGGGTTCGGTGTCCTGTCTATGCACTAATTTAGGTAAAGAATAAATGTCTGTACTCGACTTAATTCTTTTTATGACGTAATACATGACTGCTATACACAATCGATTTCTATAGATAAAACTACTAGCAAAAATTATCATTACACATTTTGTCTAAAACATTTCTAACAATAACTATTACTGGTACAACCACCCTATTTGAACTAAGTGCAAGTGTTAGACATTAGATTGCACCTGGTGGTACTGGCCATCGTAAAAAACTGCCTGTTAAAAAAATTAAGCGATAAGGGTTGATTATTTACTACACTTTACTATTTAAAACATCTTTTACTTAAAGTACATAACGAATATTGAGTTTAGAATTGAAACGCCAATGCGTGTGCGAGTGCAGACTATAAATTTTTCTTAAAAAAATAATTTGGTTTAATGTACAGTACAAAAATGTTTTTTTTTTTATTTCAGATTGAAAACGGATCTCAAAGAGCACTTCACAATTCAGTGACTACAGTAAACTAGGAGCTTACTCCAAGACAGCTTTCTTTACACCTGTGCATTCTCTGCCACGCTGCCCCAGTGTGACTGGATGAAAAATAGAAAAGGATCTGAGAA